>JASDQU010509884.1:38900-49202 GCA_032191745.1 Picea mariana | reverse complement strand
GGCAGGTAATCAAAAGTACCCATGAGAGGTGGGCACAAACCAACCCCTACATTAACAACGTCGGGCTATGAGTTATCAATCATCGGGACCGTGTATTCCCCTGATGAAGGGTCAGGTCTAGAGAAGGTCAATTGATCAATGGTCACAATTCGGCCCTGATGTGGAAACAACAAGATGCAAAAAACTGTGGAAACCACTGTATGAATAGCATATGTCCAAATTCTTCCTAACATGAGGTTGTAGTCGAGAGGCGCATTGACCACTTCAACTCTGACACACATGGTCTTCCCTCCTTACTGCACGGGGAAAGAAGGAATGATTCATTGTGGTCTGAAATAATGACTGTCTAAATCCATAAGAAGAGTAGGTGAAGGAGATAGAGCAGGTTGGCCAATGGCCTTCTAACATGAAAATGACATCATGCATGTCGAGGCACCCTCATCAACCACCGTACGAAAAATATTTCAGGTAGAAGATTTCGTGGGGTGAGACACTACTATCTGAACTGCAACGTGGTATGGGAGACGAGGCTTCAAGTCAGTTGTATCAAGAATGATAGTTCCTAGATTACATGTCTCGGTGGATCCTAAGGTAGCTAGAGGAGATTTTCTCGGTGAAGGGAAGCTCTGGAGGACTTCCAAAAAAGACATCGCACAAGGAGTTTGTGACAAATCCTCCGCCACAGAGTAGTTCTGGTGACCCTCGCATTTGGACTATGTGAAGCCTTCTTGAAAGCCCCTTTTAGGATGTGTTTCATTGTTTCACCCATCGTTATCTTGATCTGGAGAGGAACAAATAGGTTTTTGACTTCTTTACCCTTTTTGGCGGTACTTGGCATTCTGTAATCATGTGCCCTAGTATCTATGTAAGATTCACCTTTCAACATATAGATATTCAAGGTCAAGGGGTTACTAGATGACAAAGGGGGTCCCTGACTACCCCCATTTTCATTCACAGAGGCTTGAGTTAAATTTTTCCCATGAGGAAATGGGTTCGTTAAAACTGCAGGATGTTGTTGCACCAATAAATTTTGGGCCTCCGCGAGTTGAGGGCACAGGTGATTCAAGTGGTATTCCACACAAAGGTTGCATGGATACTTTGACTTATTTCTCTCTATGTTTCCCCTTCTAGCATTATTGGTCAGTTTCTTATCCCCCTTACCCTTGTTTGGTTGTTTTTTATTCCCTTCGGTGTGTTGGTTGGCCTTTGGTTTCATTGATTGCATGTTGTGTACATCCGACATCTCAGCAGGGGGAGCAACCAAACTAGAAGTCAGGCTAGCCACCGTATGTTGTATCGACAATTTTTACAATTGGTTTGACAGTGGATCAGTGGTATTTGCTTGGGCTGAACCAACAATTGCATAAACATGTGGTCCATACTTGTGTCTATTCTTATCAAGAATAGACTATGGCACATCTGGAAAAAATTCATAAAGAAAACCAGACTGAGAGTAAATTAGCTCTAGCTGTTGAGCTCTCATTATCACTTATTCATCCAAAGAGACCCCTAACGTTGCTACTTCTTTGGATAGTTGGGGTACCAAATACTTAAGGAACTATTCCAGCAGGAATGCTAGTGGAACTGGTACTTTAATCAAATGCTTTTGGCTCTGCCATTCTTAGATGTGATCAGAGATATGGTCAGCTTTTGTCTGCTCAAATTTGGCCAGTATTTCTGTGTCGGCATCGTATCTCATAGGTAATTGAAAATGGTTTAAGAAAACCATTTCCAATTCGCCAAAAGTAGAGTATCTTGAGAGTTCGAGCTCGATGTACCATTTCACGGCAATCTCGATAAGAGTACGTTGAAATAGACGCAACTGGATGGAGTCATCCCTCAAAGAATTGGATGAGCACCATAGGTAAAAAGTGTTCACATGATCACCTGGATATTCGTTAGGCTTACCTTCAAACTTTGGTATGTCCAAGTGCAACTTGGTTGGCATGGCAGGCCAACATGGATCATGACAGATTGGGTCATTCAATAATCTTGACAAGTCTGGAAAATGCAAAGTTGTCAGAAACGATATCTTAGGTTGTCGAGTATATATAATAGGATAGGAGCCTGGGATTTGGTTGGCACCTAGTTGCCAAAAAAATTTAGGATTTTGGCCTAGGTTATGGTAAAAACCATGGCCTAGGCTAGCATTCAGATGTTGCGTTGGTCAAGACATCATCGAGTGACTCCCGTAATAGGACGTTGAAGGCTGAGAAAGGATTGCTCCTGATGTTCTGTTCCAAAGGTTATGGAAAGGGTTGTCCCCTGTTGATCCTATGGGCATAGGTATTGAGCCTTTCCCAGGGTTCCATTAACCATGGAAGGGGTTTCCCTCAGCCAATATCCCTGATGAAGGAACTGATCCATGCCATGGATTCCAAGGTCCTTGAGAAGTGTGTGCCCCCTGTGTAGGAATAGTACCCTGGGAAAGATGTTGTGATCCAAAACCAGGGTTTCCCCCGACCAAGATGGAAACTGATGAGAATGCATTTTTACCAAATGTGTCGAACAAAGAGGATGACAAAGAACCCATCAGTGTGGTACTAGAAGAATGTCCTTAACTAGCTGCTCTAGATAGGTTGTAGTTCATGGTCGACCAGATGGGTTACTCATGAGCATCATCGAGCGAGGGAGATGATGAAGGTATATTACCCCCACCATAAGGGTAATCATTATAAGGGGCTAAGGTTCCCCCCATGAACCCTTGCAGAGAAGTGTTTGAGCTACCTACCCCCAAAACCAAAGTCTGTAGGGTGGAGTAGGAAAGGACTAAGTTTGTGTCAAAGTTGGGCATCCCATATGAAAATGGAGGGCTCGTCACACTCTTTGTAAAAAATGCAGTGATCATCTCCATGGAATGAATTGGACCACTACCCGAAGTAGAGGCAGTTGAGACCATAGTGGCCCATACCTACTAAAGTGAGTTAGGAGGTGGAACGCCCCTAGTTGTGGCAGTTGTAGAGAGATTATGAAGACTCCCTGATGAATTAGTAGCATTTTCTTCCATCTCTACTTTCAGAATTATCTTACGCTCATGATGCGTTACCCTTGGAGGTGAAATCTGTATGAGAAGTGGCATCGACAAGTCGGTGATAGGAGATTTATATGGACCGAGAGCTTCTGATCAATGGTAAAAATTAGTTGTTCCCTCTGGATGGCTTAGGTACAGTTTCCTATGGCTTGGTCACCTCAAATGATCCTTCCTCATCAAGTCTTCGCCTTCGCGGTGGTAGTGGTGGCTCCAAGTTAACTGGCGGTAGGCCCAAAATCCTTCACGACTGACGGAGCTCTTTATCTTCCATTGTGTGAGAATATCAATGACACACTAAGTCTTTATAAGGTTGAAGAACAAAACACACACTAGAAAAATTTCCTATGAGATGAACAAGAAAACCACTATTACTAGTTGGAAGAACAGTTACAACAACCAACACTAGAGCAACTTACCGGTGCAAGTGCAAATCAAACACAGAAGCACCTTCTAGGTATAATCTACAAAGCGTGGCCTGAAGTCTGCCCTAGGTACCATGGTATACCCCTGCATTCACCTATGTAAGTCCCTAAAATCAAAGGAAATTAGGTTGCCATCTCGTGAACAACTACCAAGAGGGTACAATCGACAGTCAGGTGGAACACAATGAGAAGGGTATCAAGATTGAAACCTATCGAGGGTATCAAAAGAAATTGCTCTAGAAGATGACTAAGGACCTCAAATGGATTCAATACCCATGAAGCTCCGTGGAAAATACGATCAACGTGATCCCAGGATAAGTCCTCTATATGCATTCCTGAACTATAATTGGTCCAACTTTGGAGGGGTTATCTCTTCTACCTTTCTGCATGCAACTTTGTGGTTAATCCCTGTGTTAGAGGGGGGTCTGGGATAATTTCCACGCTACTGGAATTTTTCACTCCTTAGCACAGACTCCTATGTTTGTTTTATAACCTTGAAGAGTTTCCTCTCCAACCTAAATCAAGGCTCTAACTTAATCTAGTTGATGGACCCTACAAACATGAAGGTCTCATTAATTATAATTAAGTGTTAATTTTGAGTGGTTTATCTTAAGTCAAAGGAATGGAAATGAAATTGATGGTGTTTCTAAAGAGACAAAAGAGAAGAACAAAAGATGGAAACAAAATTACTTCTTCTTCAACAAACAAAGATTTGCAAATTGAAAACTCTTTAGCCAACTTTTCTAACTAACTTTTATTTCTAAGATCTTTTAAAAGAAAAAACTCAAAATTGAATTTCTCTCAACTACAAGCTACTTAAATTCCTAAGTATTCAGTAAAGAAATTAAGAAATCACTCTTCTTCCTAACAAGTAAAGACAGCTAACCTAGCTACTTAATCAAACAAGAAACTTAAATCTTTTTTTTTTTTTAAATGCTTCAAAATAAGTAACTTCAAAATGAATTCTTTTTATTTTCTTCCAAAGAAAGTAAAAGGGAAAAGTGAATATGAGACAAGACCAGAAACTGACTTCTGGTCTACTGTGTCTCGCAGAGAGTTACTAACAATACAAAACAAGATAATCAGAAAAACTCACAAAACTTCTCTCAAACCCTTATCAAGAAAACACAAGAAATCTTGATAAAGAAAAAACTAACTATTGTCAAACCTAGGCCAAAGACTACAAAAAGAAATAAATACCAGGGCTAGATCAAGAAAACCACTGAGGAATATGGCTTCATTCAGGTAAGAGGATGGTTGCCTCTTCTTTAAAAAATATTTTCCTGACACGTGCATGCAATTGATACTTCACCAGCCTGTGTATGTACATGGGTTGTCCAAATATAGGGTGTGTATGTACATGTGCAGAACCACTATAGGCCACGTACACCTATGTGACTTCTATAAAAAGAAAACTAATAGTCAAGCAAACCAGGCAGGAAGTACTGGTATAGAATTCTAGAATCCCTTAAAGACACAGAAACTTATAGAAACTCAAGAAACAGTAAACAAACCAATTAAAGACACCCAAAAATAAAAATCCCCTAAAATTCCTCGAGGTTACTAGTACGATCGCCAATTATGCTATAGTAGGAAAACCCCCCTACTAACTACACTAGGTTTCTAAAGCATAGGCAAAGATAACCATCTAAAGTCTCCTACTTTTAACAACTATCCCAACAATACCCCACATTCATGCATAAAGTACAAAGTATAGGGATCCAGTAGTCTTACCTTAAAATCCACGTTCGATGTCGATCCCTTTGCGTTCGGTTGTTCCTCGATTGCAAATCTCCTCCCAAGGCTGACCTGCATTCACTAAAATACAAATAAGAAACTACGAACATGCATTCTACATATGAATTAGTGGGCTAGATGTCATAATAAAATATATATCAAATATCAAGATTGAACACATCATGTGGCGGAACAGAAATAGTACTTCTTTATATTAATCTCAAAAGTCACTTAAAAAATGACACCTTCAAAAGTACTTCTGTATATGCAGGCAGTAATGGTGCAGGGAACATACATCTTCAAAAAAATTGTTTTTTAAGAAGAGCTTTCAGTGATAGCTTGGAACAAATGGCAAGTAAGATGGCCTAATGCCAGGTATGCATGTAGTAGTGTTGCATACTATATGTAGATAGCTTATTTATGCATTATTGTGAATATAACTAGATCTCTTTGCTTTACATTTTGTAAAATTGGTTTTCATTGATGTGAACCCTAGAAGAAGCCCTGAAGCAAGTTTGGAAGCCTCTATAAGTAATGGGTGTATTTGAATAAGTATTCAAAGTGGTATCCTTATTGCATAGATTTAAGCATGGCCCTCAAAGGAAGACACTTTGAAGAAGTCTACAAAAATCCCTAGAAATATGGTTAAGTGGGTAAGTGGATAAGAAGCCCTGAACGTGTGGTCATGAAGCTTGAAATTGATTGAAGGAAAAGAGTATGAAGGAAATTTCAAATTCATGCAAAACCTGCATGGATTGATATTCCTCGTTAAGTAATTTCCAATGGTAGGTGGCACGCCACATGGTTCCTCATGGTTGATAATTTATTCCCTCTTAAAGATGAATCCCTAAAGTATAGTCAAGAAGCCCCATATCTAAGGTCAAGAAGTTATAAGTTGGCCCTAAAGTAAAGTAAAGGAGAAACGTTGTTGCAAACAAAAAGTTACATGTGGGATCAAATATCAAGTAAAGAAGTTACTTGGAAGGGTATAAACACAAATCAATAACCTCTCATTTAAACACCAAGAAAGCATGTAATTTATTAGCGAAAGACAAGTAGGGGAGTTGTATGAAGGAGGGAGTGCATGAAGCTGCAGATTGGAGAAGTGTTTTCAGAAAACCCTATTTGAAAAGACCCTACCAGGTTAGGTATAGGATGTCTCGTGAGGACCTTGCAAGTTTCATAGGACTCCTCACTTGAGTGCCAAGAGTTGCTCAGTCCAGTCCAGCGAGACTGAAGAATTTTTTGACTAAGGTATTCTTCTTGATGTTGAAGTTGAGGAAGGTCTGAATGTATGATATCACATACACCAGGTTGTTCATATGTTTAAATGTATGTTCTTCGATATATTTTGAGGAATGTATCTTGGAGGTTTTGGTATATTATTTGAGGCATATCTTGGAGGTTATGGAACATGTTTAAGGCATGTTTTAGAGGTTTTTAGTATATGAAGAATATATTGAAGATATTGTTCCATGTTTGAGGAATATCTTCACATATGGTTTCATCTATATCATGGTTATTTTGAGCACATGACTTGTATGGCATTCTTGGAGATCTTTTCATAAGTTTTATGTGGTTATTGGGGTTGTATCATTTTTTTTTATGATGATGTATCAATATCAATGATAGTAAAAGTAATACAATAATTCTCTTATTTATGTTCAAGGGAAAAAATAATGGGGAAGGAAAGGGATTTGTAGCTTCCTTCAAATTGGAGCCTCTAAACTAGGGGGTTGGAGGCTTCTTCAAGTTGGAGATAGATAATATAGGTAGTTGTAGCTTCCTTCAGGTTGGAGCCTATAAATCATGGGGTTAGTGCCTCCCTCCAGTTGGTGCTAGAAAATTTTAGAAATTGGTTCTTTCAGTGGATGTAATCTTCTAATACATTAAAATCATTATGTAGTTTTGTCCCATTTGGGTTTCCACATAAAATTCTTGTGTAATGTGTATTTTTTTTTATACTTTTATGTTATGCAACAATATCTTGAATGGAATCATAAGTGATAAATTTAGTGCTTACATGTTGTGATTGAAATGGTAATAATTGCATAATATTGATTCACCCCCTACCCTCCCTTCAATATTCCAACAATTGGTATTAGAGAGGGTCCTTTAGAAACAGTATAATCACTAAAAAGTATATCATGGAGTGAAATAATAATGGAATGCCATTTTTTGATGCTCATAACTATGCATTATGTAGCAGAAGGATGAAAACATTTGTGAAAACACCTGGATTTGATGTATAGAAAGTAGTAGTAGATAGATACAAGGCACCTGCCACCTCCCCCCCCCCAAACAAATAGAGATGGAAAGAAACTTAGTGAAAAAAAATTGAATGATTAAAATGTTATTTTGAATGGCTTGGTTGATTTAGTAAACATCAAGGTTATTCTTTGGGACTCTTCAAAGGATGTTTGTGAAAAAATTCAAAATGTATATGAAGGAGATTCCAAAGTGAAGAGAGGAAATCTTCAAACTTATATAGGTCAATTTGAACAACTGAAAATGAAAGAAGATGAATATATTACAACTTTTTTTTCTGTGAGTTGATGAAATAGTTAATGTTATTAAAGGCTTAGGAGATGAAATTAAAGAACCATTAACTATTCAAAAGGTACTAAGGTCTCTTCCAATAAGATTTGATCCTAATATTTCATCCCTAGAAGAAAGAACAGAGCTTTCTACGTTGAGAACAGATGAGTTACATGTTATCCTTACATCTTATGAAATGAGAACAAAGTAGAATAATCCATCCAGTAAGGAAGAAAATTTCAAATCATCCAATAAGATAAGAAATAATAAGAAAAAGTCAAATTGAAATTTCATATGCAACGATGATTCAGATGAAGATGAAGAAATATTCAATTTTGTAAGGAAGTTGAAGAGATGAAATGGAAAGTACGAAGGTAAGCGTCCTTTTAAATGTTTTAATTGTGGAAAAATTGGTCATTTTTATACTAAATGTCCTTATGCTAAGAATGTAGATAGTGATGAAGAATAAGCTCCCACGAAATAAAAGAGATATCATAAACGAGACAAGAAAAGAAACAAAGAGAAATTCTTCAAGAAAATCCTATACTCAAGAGAATATAGTTCCTCATTTGATGATGATGATGATAGTGATAGTGAGTAAGAAAGAGTGATCTTTACGGCATTGGAAACTAAATGAACTGACAAAGAATATTATGAAGAAGATGGTGAAGTAGATCTTGAAGCATAACTAATCAGGGCCTTAAGTAAGCTAAAAAGTGAAAGAAATAAAAACAATTCACGCAAGGAAGAATTGATCAAGATAGAGGAGGGTTYTCTAAATCCCAACAAAAAMTATGAATAAGTCCAGCAAATGATTATAAATCTAAAGGTCCAAGTAGAAGAAGTGAGAATCATTGAAGAAACACTCAAAAACMAATTGGAAKAAAAGGAGAAAATGAAAGAGAGATTGGAAGTAGAAATAGTATCATTAAGGAAGGAACTTTAGAAGAAGGACATGCAATAGAACAACACCAAAATATTGGATGAAATCATTAAAATTCAAAGGCCATACTATGACAATTTTGGACTAGGATACAAACAAACACATACTAAGAAGGGTTTGAGCTCCATGAAGACAGAAGAGGAAGCATAAAAAAATATTTATGCATAATTCACTAGAGGTCCCATCAAAAAGTAAAAATCAAAGTCTTAAAAGGATAACATTTAGGAAATGGAGAGAACTCAAAAATAATATTACAAAATAGTTGCACCACCTATAATATCTAGAACATAGAATCAACAACCAACAATGGAGAGAAATCAATAAGAATACTACAGAAGAGATGCACCACTTAGAATATCCCCCACACTTAGGTACCAAACTATTTTTATTGTTTTATGTTATTCCTATTACAATTTTGGGCACAAGGCTATAAATGTTAGATCCCATCCTAAGAAAAGAATAAACTATGAAAGATACTCTATAAACAATTATCTCATAAATCCTCATGAAGCGTACAAAATAATCTATAACAGTTTTGGATCATTAAATAATTAAGTACAATCCTACAAATGAAACAATTTTGGACACATGGCCAAAGATTACATATTGACTATTCCTCCAAAGGAACCAAAACAAGATTTCAATAGTCATGTAAAAGAACCATCAAGGACATGGAAAAGGAAGCAAGATAATCTGAATATCAAAGAATGTGCGCTTGCTCTACAAGAAAAAAAAAGAAGAAAAAGTGAATGGTATATTGACAATGGTTGTTCAAAGAAAATGGAAGGAGACAAGGACAAATTTGTAACTCTAGGGAAAGAAAATGATGGATTAGTTTCATTTGGAAATGATAATCCAACCAAGATTATGGAAAAGGTAATAGTCAATCTTGGAAGAAAATATTTCAGGGAATAAAATTTCCTACCTTTCGACAATGTGAATCATAATATGCTAAGTGTGAGTCACATGTTTGAACAAGGAAAAACACTTCTATTCAACTCAAATAAATGTGAAATAAGGAAAGAAGGATCAGGTAGATTGGTGGTGACAATGGTAAGAACTTCAAAGAAAATATACATTTTAAATGAAATAAAAAAGGAAAGGTGTTTCTTGGGAAAGGAATATGAAATTTGATTTTGGCATAAAATAATGGGCCATATGAACTTTGACAATCTTGTAAAAAATAATAGAAAGGAAGTAGTAAGAGAAATGTCTGAAATATCAAAGAAAACAAGAACTATGTGCAAGCACTATTAGCATGGAAAACAAGCAAGAGATGAGTTTAGGAAAAATGAATAATCTAAAACAAAACCATTAGAGATTGTACACATTGATCTAAGACCAATCACAACAAAAGGGATGAATAGTGAACAATGCTTCATGCTGCTTATTGATGATTATATAAGAATGACTGCAATCTTCTTTCTCAAGAAAACATTAGAGGCATTCGAATGTTTCAGGATATTCAAAGAGATGGTTGAAAATGAGATTGATTTGAAAATCAAGTACTTGATATAATAAAATGGAGGTGAGTTCATGTCAAAAGAATTCATGGATTCCTATGAAGAAAATGGAATAAAAAGGAAATTCTCATCATCTAGAGAGCCTCAGCAAAATGGAGTCTTTGAAAG
>JASDQU010509880.1:17752-55860 GCA_032191745.1 Picea mariana | reverse complement strand
CCATAAATATTCCTTCTTGATTTTGTCACCTTATTTTATCATTTCTTCTTTTAGGTCACTTTGACTTCTTTGACTTTGGGGGCTTCAAGCCTTCATGTGAGGGTCCTTCATCTTCGTAATGCCATAACTCTCAAACCAGGAGGAGTTATGTGACATTCCACATACCACCAGAAATTGCATGACAAGCACTATCCATCTAGGATAGTTTCACCAACAATTTTCTTGATCTTCATCTCGTTATTCCTCATACAAGCATGGGTCCTCCAACCTTTCTTCTAGGATAACTCAATCTGTAAAGTGTCTTCCCATGAGGGATTTCACCATAAGGGGACCACTTTGGCGTTCATCTGTTTGTACACCTTATCAATCATGATAAGACAATAATGAGAGCATGGGTCCTCCAAGCATTCTTCTAGGATAACTCAATCCGCAAAGCGTCTTCCCGTGAGGGCTTTCACCATAAGGGGACCACTTTGGAGTTCATCCATTTGTGCACCTTATCAGTCATGATAAGACAATAATGAGTCATCTATACATTTTTCCAACAATGCATCATATACCAATGGAACCACATCGATCCATCTTCATCATGTATCAATGACAACTCATTGATCCATCTTCATCTATGCATTCTCATCAAGGGCAATACATATTATATTACATAAATCATCAATCAATAAATTCTTTGACATCAATCAATCACTTGACATCAATCAATCAAACCATTGGCATCAATGAAAACATGATCCAACAAACTCTAACAAGATAATCATGACATAATTTGTTGTTCCTTGTGTGCATCTCCATCAGTTCCATGTGTCCTCCAAGCCTTTGTGCTGAGTTCCATTTGCCACCTGGTGACAATTTATTCCCTCCAAATCCATCAAATCTAGAAAAGGACAGTGAATCCAAAAATGTTGACTATATCAACCAGTTCGTACCAAATTTTAATAGCACATCTGGTAGAATATTTCATAGTGCCCTCTTATGTAAAAATGTTCTGCAGCAGATTTCGTAGTGCATTCGGTAGCATATTTTGTAGCACCCACTTATGTAAAACTGTTCTGCAACAGATTTCGTAGCGCATTAGGTAGCATATTCCGTAGCGCCCACCTGTGAAAATTGTTCTACAACAACTTTTCGTAGAAATCTGCCTCTTTGTGTTTGGCACTAGGTGATTCCGTAGTGATTTTTGTAGCAAATTTGCAATCATGTCTATGTGGATGATTCTGTAGCACCAGACACTACGAAATGCTAAGTAATTTTTCGTGTCATGCAATCGAGCCCAAAAACCCAAAAAATCTTAGAAAAAGGAGTATAATCTCGTATATGCCTCCAGTAGGTATAATTATGACACTTCCCTCAAAACCTCAAAATGAAAAAGATGATCATCATAAAAAATGGGTTTTTCCATCCTCTCCAATTCATCTTCTTAATCTGGCACTTCTACTTGTTGCAAAAACACTTCTCCCTGTTGCAGCTTGGGTTAGTACATTGAGATTTCTTTGGGCTAGATCATCCTTGAAGGGCTGCAACTCCTCTTTAATTTTTCTGTTTTGGTACTGCAAGTCTCTGTTTTTCCTATAAAAGTTTCTAAGCTATCTATGCACGCGCATAAATATTTTCACTTTGAACTGAGCTAGCTCAAGAGTTTCCTTATACATATCCATGAGCTCATTCATCTTTCTCCTCTCAGCCACTCCTACTCCCTTCAAGTGGGAAATTTCCTTTCTTGCATCCCTTAGTTGTCTGATCAATCTCTTGAAGGTGGGGTTATCAGGGGGAGTGGTGATGTTTATGACTTCAAAAGGCTTCTTAATAGTTTCACCCTTACCCTTATCTTTCTTTTGAACAAGATATTTGGTCATGAATTCAATAGGCTTCCCAACAATGTCACCTTTACCCTTATCTTTCTTTTGGATAGGAGATTTGGTTATGACTCCTGCTTCAACATCTTCCTTATGGGATGATGATATGATGAAGGGTCTCATAGCTCTTGCCTCAACTACTATAGTATGTGAAGGAAACTGTAACTTTCTCCCCTTTTTGGCTGTATTTTTGGCTGAGGGAAGTTCCTCTAGTTCAGGTGCAGGATGAGGTGAAAGTTACATTTGTGGGGAGTGATGGGCTTCCTGTTATCACTGAAATTTCATCTGCAAATGGTTACAAGAATTCAACATCGTCAAATAGTTATGAGATCACCCATGAACCAGAATTACCACAAAAGCATTTCCAAAGGGTCAAAAACTATACAACTAGTGCAAAAATTAAAGGGAGCTATGAAGACACAGGGCGCGCGTGCACATGTGAAAAACAGAAACGCAGAAATCACGCACATGCGCACGATGTGCAACTGTGGTTGCAAGAAGCCGTGCACCTGAGAAACGACGCATTTATGAGAGTGGTCGGCCTCCCACCCACTTTTGGTTCAGCTTCCAAGTTGATTTGACACTCAAACAGGGATGATTTTAAGGATGGAAACTTATTTTAAAATGTAGAAACCTTGGCGAATATTACTAATCCTTCATATGTCAATTATAAATGTTTGGCGATATTTTTTAAAAAATGTTCAAATTTATAAGTTTTTTATATATTTTTTATAAAATTTTGGCGATTTTTAAGGTAAAATAATTTGTGGGGAGTGATGGGCTTCCTGTTATCACTGAAATTTCATCTGCAAATGGTTACAAGAATTCAACATCGTCAAATAGTTATGAGATCACCCATGGACCAGAATTACCACAAAAGCATTTCCAAACGGTCAAAAACTATACAACTAGTGCAAAAATTAAAGGGAGCTATGAAGACACAGGGCGCGTGTGCACATGTGCAAAACAGAAACGCAGAAATCATGCACATGCGCACGATGTGCAACTGTGGTTGCAAGAAGCCGTGCACCTGAGAAACGACGCATTTATGAGAGTGGTCGGCCTCCCACCCACTTTTGGTTCAGCTTCCAATTTGATTTGACACTCAAACAGGGATGATTTTAAGGATGGAAACTTATTTTAAAATGTAGAAAACTTGGCGAATATTACTAATCCTTCATATGTCAATTATAAATGTTTGGCGATATTTTTTAAAAAATGTTCAAATTTATAAGTTTTTTATATATTTTTTATAAAATTTTGGCGATTTTTAAGGTAAAATAATTTTATCCTATAGAATTTGGGCGAATCATTTTTAAAATAGTGAATCTCGTTTTTGGAAAAACCATGGAAAATTAGCCGATGAGCGAAATTTAGCCCCTAAAATCATCCCTGCACTCAAATCTAGACTGGATTTGACTGGGTGGCTGGTCAAAGACCTAGAAATGCCCTAATTAGCCTCTTTACACACTACAAACTAGTTGGACAATACCTCAAAAGAATGCTATAAAAAGGCCATGGATACACTTTGTTTTTCAAGGAATTCATAGCAAAGTTATGCTGCCATTATTCTCTTGAGGAATCCTCTACCCTTACCAAGAGTATACTTGCATCGTTGCATTGGGCAATCCATCTCACCCCTTGAGTGGATTAGCAAAGAATTCTTTCACCGTTTTCATTTTCATTTTCAAAGTTGTAAGAAGAGATTATTTGTGGGGGTCCAAGAGCCCTCCCTTGGAGGAAGAAGGGACCCACAGTCCTCTTTCTTATCAGTGTTTTCTTTCACTAATATCGGCCTTATCATTGGTGACATGGGTCTAATTGTTTCTTTTGTCCTTATGTACCTATGCTCATTAATTTAGTTGTTGTTTTATTTCTTATTTTATTTCTTAGTTGTTATTTTATATTTCTTTCTCTAAACCTTTTCCTTGCAGCTATCCTGCTTAGCAAACCCAACTAAGCTTGCAAGAACCTCTATTTTTCTCACTAAGGTGACGAAAGAGGCACAATAGATTGGCGACTCCACCAAGGAAAGGTATCAATTTCCTACCCCATTTGGGTTTTTCTAGCTCTTCTTTTAGTTTATTTAACTTGCAGGTGCATTAACCGGCCTAAGCCGACCTGCTAAACATCCAATTCCAAGTTGAATTGGGAGAATTTCATCCGGAATTTTCATTCACGACCATGTGTCACCTTTGCACGGGTTTTTTGGCCCGCAGGCGTGCATCGTGTGCACATGCGCCTAAGTCATAGTTCTGTTCTGCGCACCTGCGCCCATTAGCTTGTTTCGGTCTGCGCACATGCGCTCAATGCACCTCTGTCTCCACTGAGACCCGTGCACCTGTGCAAAAAATTCACATTGTAAGGTTTTTGAGATTTGGGGAAGGCCATTAGCCTTATTAAAACTGATTTCATGCATGTTTTAAGCTGCACCACACTTAGTCCCCTCTTCATATAAAGGGATTAGTCAAAACACATAGGCACTTAGGAGGTTTAAAAATCATTATTTCCTCTTTTGCTTTCATTTTTCCACATGGATGGCTTTCTTTGATTAAAAATATAAGTTGGAAATCATTTGCACTCACATCTAACTTGCATTAGGACTAGAAGTTAGATAACAATTTCTTAGTATGATCTTCTCTCGCGCCTCCAAGCGACCTTGAGAATTAGAAAAAGATTGTGGGACAATTTCATCTCCCTTAAAAAGATTAAAAACTTTAGGAGAGGACAACAACCCTTATTGGGACTCCTCTTAGTTTAATTTTTCAAACACATCTTAATATTGTAATCGGCCCATACATGACCACATCTCACAAAGATAAGATAGTGCTGAAATTTACTTTCTTAGATTAAAATCACTAGGGAAGTTTAAAGGTTTTGTAACGGGCCCATATATTCCCACATGATCACAATCTAGGACAGTTTCAAATATTTTCTTAGATTACATCATAATAGGGAGTTAAAGGAATAGTAACGGACCCACATGTTCACATGCTAGCTTCCTAGGGACTTTTTGAATTATGCAAGGTTGTACCAAAGGCACTTAGTTAATTAGGTAATCAACAGTTGTAAGGACCAAGAAAAGTCCACATGCAGCAAGGTGACACCTAATTCATTAAAAATTGGCACACTTTCACTCATTCACACACAAGAGTCACTTATCACTCACATAGTTTCTTCTTTAAACATGGAGGTCAAAGTAAGTTTCCTCTAAAGGGATTCTGAAACACCCCACCCTTTTCTTGATGAAACTATCCACTCCCTTTTAAATTTCAACGAGGTTGATTCACACCCCCAACCTCTCAAACAACTACATCTAAATTTTTTCTAAAAACTCACTAAGTTTTCCTCCATAGGAGGTGCCAAAAGAAATTTTTTAGTCTAGGTAGGATTTCAGGGATAGGCATCCAAATAATTCCCCGTTATCTGGT
The DNA here is from genome assembly GCA_032191745.1 of Picea mariana. Lineage (NCBI taxonomy): Eukaryota > Viridiplantae > Streptophyta > Pinopsida > Pinales > Pinaceae > Picea > Picea mariana. The sequence goes on along the minus strand of JASDQU010509880.1, from coordinate 50,561 downwards.
TCTCACATTGTCAAAACCATAGAAGTTATCAAATAGGGAACTGCAAATCATCCAAGTCAAGTGTTCCTAACACCATAAGGTAGGGAAATACCTGTGAAGGGTTGAAGGTCGAGGTCTGGTTGTTCTGTGTGTCCCCCCTTGAGGCACCCACCTCTTGGACGGGATCAAGCCCGTGACCCATTTCTTAGGCCGAAAATCTAAATGTTGCACTTTGATCGAGGTACCTAGTGACCAAATTTTAGGAAATCTACCCAGGTGGCAATTGTGGGCTGCAATTGCACCTTGATCAGATTTTGTGTGGCTATTGGGAAATATTTCCATCTCTTTCGGGATATGCCCCATTTACCCCTCATTCTAACTGATTATTTCATCCTTCACTAGTTTCTCTTCCGGTGACTTTAGAACCCACTGTTGAGTACTATTGGAAGGTCTAGTGCTATTTGAGAGGAAGGACGTTACGTCTTTTAGGACACGGGAATTTTTTTTCTTTGATTCCCCATGCGGAAAGAACCCACTTAGCCACATATATGCTTCTTTTTCGAAACACTCTATGTATGATGCACTTCTGATTACATTTTGATTTGGATATATATATTGTGTAAAGTTCAAAATTTGCAGCAAAGGTTCTTGTTTAATTTCTCTCATCACATTTCGCACACATCCACTCAGCTAGTCAGACATCATAGGGGACCCACAGAACCCCCGTCGTTCCAGACGCTTACTAAACCTCCCTCCTATTTTAGGGGGAGTTCCTAGTCTTGCCACCTCATCGGCACCAGCTTCACACACTCCTGTGAGTGCCACTATTCTAGGATCAACTTTGCTTGGTTCCACATTACTTGGGTCCACTTCCCAAGTACCTTCATCCACTCGCTCTCCTTTACATGGAAGGGGAGGACCCACTTCCTCTCAAGGGGGAAGTACTAACCCACCTAGTCCCCCTCAAGGGTCAGGTTCACAACACACTTACACCATGGCTGGAGCTAATCCTCCCCCCTCACTGCAGATGCCATATTTGGCCTCTCTTAACATACCAGATCTAAGCAAACTCACCAATGCTCCTATATTTCACTACCCCACATGGCCTGCAATGCCCACCAAACTACCTTTAGACATCCCTAAGTTTGAAGGAAAGGCAGGAGATGACCCTGCCAACCATGTCATGACTTTCCACCTCAGGGATGATTTTAGGGGCTAAATTTCTCTCATGGGCTAATTTTCCATGGTTTTTCCAAAAAAGAGATTCGCTATTTTAAAAATGATTCGCCCAAATTCTATAGGATAAAATTATTTAACCTTAAAAATCGCCAAAATTTTATAAAAACTATATAAAATACTTACAAATTTGAATATTTTTACAAAAATATCGCCAAACATTTATAGTTGACATATGAAGGATTAGTAGGATTCGCCAAGGTTTCTACATTTTAAAATAAATTTCCATCCTTAAAATCATCCCTAGGGGGGAAATAACAATAGGCGTCAAGGGAGAAATAACAATACTATCAAAACCAATTTCCCTTGTTCCCTTTGTGGTGAGTTCGGTCATTATACTCATCATTTCCCCCAAATCGCTGATTTCAAATGGCTGAAAAACTCAGGCAGTCTACCACATCCTCCAACACCGCCTACCCCTCAACATGCCCCACAAAAATACGTGAAACCACCCCCACCAGCCGTGCTGTAGAATCCTATTCCACACCAAGGTGTGATAAATAACCAACAGGACACGCATCCTACCCCACCTCAGGTGGGACAGTACCTCAATCCAAACAATCAAGAAGATCGCATGATCCTCCTCACCAGTGAGGAAGAAATCCTTCTGCAAACACATAATCATCAGTACCATGCACCCACTGAGTCCCCTCCCATTCCTCCAGAAACAATCCTCACACCAACCGAACCCCCGTTGGTGATCCCTCACCCTAACACAGAACCACCTCTTCACATCCCTCACATCCCATTGCGCAAGAATGTCCACAACGTACAAGCTAGGGAAGCTCATAATTACAGTTTGGTTGATGACTTAGCACAATCCCCAGCTGCCATGTCAGTCTTAGAAGTCCTTCAGACTTGTCCCACTCAGCGGAAATCATTACTTTCCGCCTTGAGGGTAGTCGACCCCACAGATACTCGACTCATTATATTTGATCTCGACAACGGAGAACCTCGCCTTCCCGCTTTGATCACTTTTCAAATCCCAGTGAAAATATGGAACATTACAGTTCATCAGTGCATCATCGATGAAGGTGCATCCACATGCATTATGTCCAAATCTGTATGGCAGAAACTTGGTTCCCCTGAACTCATACCATCTCCCATTACCTTACGAGCTTATGAAAGACACCCATCATCTTCTGAAGGGCTCTTCCAAAATGTCCCTGTAGAACTTGGGGGCAAGACTATTCTCATCGACATTGAAGTTATCAATGCCCCACTCGATTATAATATCCTGTTCAGTCATAGCTACATGTACGCTATGAAGGCAGTTGCTTCTTCTGTCTTTCGAACAATGATGTTCCCCCATAATGGGAAAATCGTTACCATTGACCAAGTCTCACATTACGAGCCTAACCCTTCTACCAACTTTGATAACATTCTTCCTCTCATCCACACAAGTCACGATGCATACCCACTCATCGAAATGGGCGCCGATATTTTCAAAGACCCATCATTGTTAGGAACTTACCATGGTGCACCACCACTCCTTCATCCTTCCAATCAAGTATGTGTCGTCACATCCAACGGAACTGACATAGAGGATACCCTTCCTCCTCAGGAGGCTTCTATCATATCTGATGGCCCACTAGTTGCAGAGCTCCCCCCTCACGAGCCTCCTATGAACTCGTCGACCCCACTAGTCCACGATTTCACCTCTCCCCAAGGACATATCCCAGTTTGGGAGACAGTTCCCCAAGCCATTACTCAAATCCCTTTCTTCTACCCTCCACCTGGCATACAATCTTTCCAAGTAGCCACAATGCTTACCCTCCCCAATATGGTGTTAGAAATTCCAGTTTGGTATTTACATCCACCCAAGATGGTCCCTCGACCATCCCTTCCCCCCCAAACGAAAGGAATCCCAATGAAAATTCCCATACTCACTCCCACCATACTCTCTACACCCCCACTCATTGATCTCCCTGCTACAGCTTGGGGCAGGAGAAAGAAGAAGGAGTCCACAGCTCCACTTCCCCTACACATCCAACCCCTTTGCACGCTATGTGAGAAAGATGGACACCAAACCAACAACTGCCCATCTCTACCGAAGTTACAGAACTTGATTCCACTCAATCAAACTCCATCAACACTAGCCACCATAGCAAGTACTACCGTTACCGCCCCTCACTCAAATAGTAAAGGGCGGTGACCCAAATTCTGTTGCGCTATATGTTCAGAATATGGCCATTATACACACCATTTCCCAACACTTCCATGCTTCCGGCAGACATTAGCCACAGTACGCCAAAGATTCCAGAGTGAACCTAGTCCAGCTACGTCATCCCTACCAAAAATCACTGACATCCATTATGTCACAAACTCAGTCAATGAACGTATGAGATTCGCTTGCTCTCTATGAGAATCCTTAGATCATTTTACATACTAGTGTCCTATGATCATTGAATACAGGCAACGCCAATTGACCTTGCTTCAAAGACCCACATAATCGATGGTTGACCTTACCTCGTCACTAGAGATTATTCATCTCATTTCTCTCGAACCTGAGGCCCTCCCAACACCTCCATGGTTCTTGGATGACTTATCCAAGGATTCACCCCCAAATCCCCCCAACTCTCCCGCTCATTTCCCTACAAAAATTTTACATCCAACTACGACAGGTACTCCTCAGTACTTTGATATTTGGTTTATGTCGAGTGAACCATCACAATTCCATTGTGACGTTTCCCCTGCTTCTTCATCACTAGGAGGAAGCCACATGACAACAGTCACTGATATCACTCTTCATGACCCCTTGTATTCCCACCAATTCCACTGTGACGAGGAAATACTTGAAGACTTAAACACCCCTGACTAACCATGGGATGCAGTACACCAACAAGCGCTCTTCTTTCCATAGGAAGCCTCCACGCCTCCTAACCAACACCCCATATATGCGGTCAAAACCAAGGATTTTATCCCATCAGGGCATATCGACTGGTTCAACAACCCCATTCCTGCCCCTGATGCTTTTTAAGAAGGCAACATGGCCAACATTTCCCCGACCATCAAAATTGACATTTCCATAAAAAATTGCATCGTCAAGGAAATCACTATTGAAGCCGCTTGCACTCCTCAAGAAATCACCGCCTATAAATCCCTTTTCCAGGAATATCGAGATATTTTTGCCTGGTCATACACAGAAATTTCTGGCCTTGATCTCTCTATCGTCGAACATCCCATCGACACCTAACCCGAAATTACACCAGTTTTTCAAAACCAACGACCGCTTCACCCATCCAAAGAAGTGGCCATCAAAGCCGAGATTGAAAAATTACGCACAGCTGGGCTCATCTACCCCATCGCCTATACCTCATGGGTTTCCAACCCTATACCCGTTAATAAAAAATAGGGCATTATCCGCATCTGCATGAACTTTCATGATATCAATCAAGCATGTCCCAAAGACAACTTTACAACGCCTTTCATCGATCAAATCCTTCATCTTTACAACTTTACAACTTTACAACTTTACAATGACTATGAAGGCCATGAGGCTCTATCCTTCATGGATGGTTTCTCTGGTTATAATCAAATCCAAATTCACCTAGCCGATCAGTACAAAACTGCATTCACTACTCCTTGAGGTACTTTTCATATTGTATCATGCCTTTTGTCTTAAATAATGATGGCCCAACTTTCCAACAGGCTATGACATACATTTTTCATGATCTGGCTCATATCATCCTCGCATACTTGGACGACCTCATAGCTCGATCCAAGAAACGCACCCAACACCTTGATGATTTACGGATCATCTTCCAACGGTGACGTCAATACAACATCCACTAGAACCCCCTCAAGTGCGTGTTCTGCATCTCTACGGGGTGCCTCCTCGGATTCATCATTTCCCAAAGTAGTATTACTATGGACCCCCTCAAACTCCAAGCTATCACTGAAATTCCACCTCCCTGAAATTTACGTCAACTTCAGAGCCTACAAGGAAAGGCTAATTTCCTACGGCGATTTGTCCCAGACTATGCCACTCGCGCACACGGTTTCCTTCGCTTACTACGCCACAACATTCCATTTTACTGGGATAAACATGCCCAAAAGTCATTTTATGATCTTAAAATGGTGCTCTCCAACGCCCCTTTAATTAGTGCACCCGACTACAATCTCGACTATATCCTCTACATATCATCCTCAACTGTCTCAGTAGCAGGAGTTCTCATTCAAATTGGTGATGACGATCATGAGAATGTCATTTATTAAGTTAGTAAAAACCTCTCAGGCCCACCCTTGAAGTATAAACACGAAGAGAAACTAGCCCTTGCAGTAGTCCTCACAGTCCAGAAACTGCGTCATTACATTCTGCTTTGCATGACTAAGGTCGTAGTAGATTCCAACCCTATTCAATACTTGCTCAGTCGTCGGCAAATTAATGGAAAATTTTCCCGATGGATCATTATCCTTTAGGACTACGATATTGAATTCTCAATACCCAAGAGCAAGAAATCCCTCATCCTCGTCGAACTTGTCATGGCCTTCCCCTTTGACACAACCCGTGCCCCCATCAATACCGACTTTCCCGACGAACACCTCTTTTACATCACTTCGGATGATCCTTGGTACGGTGATCTCCTCATCTACCTACGAACTCAAAAGTTTGGTAACCACCTTTCACGAGATGATCGTCGTCACATTCACCACCAGGCCCACCGCTACCTCCTCATCGGAGACATCTTATACTGGCGAGGGGTCGACACCATTCTTCGTCGTTCTGACCATTGACAAGGCCGACAGAGTCTTGAACAAATGCCACAGCGACGCATGTGGGGGCCATCTTTTGGGAATTTCCACTACTTAGAAGATCATCTGACCAGGTTACTTTTGGCCTACATTATTTCATGATTGCATTCATGCCATGAAGCGATGTGAGAAATGCCAGATTTACACCACCAAAGCACAAGCACCACCCGCTCTTCTTCATCCAGTCATTACTGCCAGCCCCTTTTGTAAATGGGGCATCAACTTCATGACTTGTAATCCCCACTCCAACAATGGCCATAAATACATTGTTCTCACAGTCGATTACTTCACAAAATGGGTGGAATCTATGCCCACCTTCAACAATACCGCTGACACCGCAACACGTTTTTTCTTAACCACGTCATATCTTGCTTTGGACTACCACTCCAACTAGTTTTCGATCATGGGAAACACTTCAAGAATGAGATTTTCATTGAACTCTCATCTTGTTTAGGATTCTCCCATGAGTTTGCCTCACCATATTACCCTCAGTCTAATGGCCAAGTCGAAGAAGTTAATAAGGTCCTCAAGACCAGGTTACAATGCATGGTTAATAAACATAAGACCAATTGGCATCACATGTTATTTTCCATGCTATGGGATTACCATACAACTATGAAAACAACCACTGGTTTCACACCATTTCATCTAGTCCATGGGGTTGAGGCCACTCTTCCCATCGAGTGCGAAATTCCCACCTTACGCACTGCAATTGAGCTATTACCTGACACTTCTCCAATGGAGCAGCGCTTGCTAAACTTAGAGTCCCTGGATGAAGATTGTCAATCTTCATTACAGAACAATGAGGCAGCTAAAAAATGATCAAAGGCCACCTTTGATCGACATGTCAACCTTCGCTCATTTCATGAAGGTGACCTCATCCTTGCTTACGATATTGCTCACAATACCTTTGGTCATGGAAAATTTGAGTCACTATGGCATGGCCCATACATTATCCAACACTGCCTCACCAAAGGTGCATACATCCTGGCCTCTCTCGAAGGTCTCTCTCTCAAAGAACCTGTCAATGGGTTATACTTAAAGAAATTATATGCCTAAGCGTAGCAATTCTACTTTAGGTTATATATTTTATAGTGTTTTTAATCTTTTTTCCATCCCTCACGTCTAAACTATCATTTGTGCTATTGACAGATGCTTCCTCCACCAGCCTACCACATCGGTTATGCTGACGATGCCAGTCGTTGGACACAAAATCCCGCTTCGGAAGCTTGGGCCCTCTATACCCCCTCACATGAAATGCTCCATTCGAGCGACATATGTTTGGTTTCAGCCACCAACAACCAAGCCGAATACATTGCCGTCATTGGCCTCCTCGCCGATGCCCAACATCATCGTATTCATCACCTTAGCGTCTTTCTTGACTCTCAACTAGTTGTTCTCCATCTCAACAATGTGTACCGTGTACGCGATCCTTGCCTCTTTCGCAAATACCTGCAGGTTAGACTTTTATCTCGACATTTTGATTCCATTACATTTACACATATTATAAGACAATTGAATCAAATTATAGATAACTTAGCTAATATTGTGTTAGACTGGCATATATCACATCAAGATACCTGTACACATGTCTAAACATATCAAAAACCTGTCACAGCATATATAGATTGGACATCATCAACACATTATCAAAACACATGTAAACATCACATAGATCTCAAAATGTATACTCATGTATATATAAGACGGTCCACAGTGCCATCCAAATGTTTACATACAAAAATACAAGTATCTGCAGGCCAGTGAAGCACCTTGGTACAAAATGGGCTCACCAGCCTATATACAAAAATACAAAAATACATAGAGCACCATTGAAGGTGCCTCTAGAGCACCACCACTTGCCCCTCCCTCAGGTGGTGGTCCCCCACCCACTACTGGTCCCTCCTGACCGGGAGGTAACTGTCTGGTCATCGGAGCACCTGCTACTGTTGCTCATCGTAACACAGCCTGCCATAGTGGAGAAATCCCCACACACTACTCCATGATGCCCTCATCCTAGATACACGACCACATGCCCTCAGGCACACCCTGTAGCACCGCCTCCAGGCGGCGGTGAATATCCTCAAAATCTACTCTAGCATCCTCCAGAGGAGCATGTGATGGCCCGACACCTGGGTTATCAAACCAATGTCTCCTTGCTATTCTATCAGGCTCAGTTGGTCTCGCCTTGAAGTCATCATGTCGACGTCTCTCTCCTACACGCAGCCATTCCTGACTCCTGGTGAGCTGACGCCCTCAGAAACTCCACCTCATGCCTGCGAAGTGCCACACCTGCACATACAAACAAGCAAGAAATAGTCTCAACATCTATACCAAATACACATGTCATGCTATCTCAAAAAAAAATGATATATATCAAACTCATCAACATACCTCAATGATCAAAAACCTCCCCCGGAGGTAACACCATGTCTGGATCACCCCAGAAGTCAACCCCAGCATACAGAAACTCCTTTATCACTTGTGGCATTTGCCACCACACCTACTTTGCCTCCACTTTGAAGAAGTGGCTGCCCTTGCCACCACCGTGGCGAAGCAAAATAGTTGACCACCACTTCAGTCGTGGCTGTCGCGCCCCTGGAGTGCCCAATAAAACCCTAGGGTGCAACATAGACACCCTCTCCAAAAACCAGGCCACTAGGATAAACCAAAAAGTAAACTCTCCTGTATCAGTGGACCGATAATGGTCCAGCTACCCTACCATTCTGACATGCAATGTAATCCCCTAGGCAAAGTGCTCACCAGCCAGTACCCTGTCCATAATACTCAGCTGACCACCACTAATCCACTGAGTCGGAAGGGACCCTTACACCCTCACAATCATTGCTGCTATACATCGATGCGCTAGAGCATCCATCGCCCTGATGCTCACAATAGAGCCTGACATAAATTTCACCCTGGAAAAATATCTTCATCCCACTGTCACTAGTGCCACGTCAGCAGGTAATACCAGCTCTGCTGGTAGGGGCGTTCCCCGAAACGAGAGCCCCATCAAAAAATAGATATCCTCCACTGCAGTGAAGGTAAGTTGCTCTCCCCACACCATAAAGCAATGCAGGTCCGAATTCCACATCTGGATAAGGTACTGCAGGAGATACTCCTACGCCCGTATCAACGGGCACTCAAAGAACTTTAGCAGCCCATAGGCTACCAAAGTAGCATGAACCCCCAGCTCCTCAATAGCCACGACATCTCTCAGCTGGGACCAGTCCTACTCTTACCACCCAACCGACATCGTGCAAAACGATCACCTGCAGCCACATAAAATAGTCCTAGGTCAGCCACATGGACCATAAACAACATTAAAAAGATAAGTTTTACACTCATCAACCTTGCCTCCAAGGTGCGACTATTTATCCCACAGGCGCGCACACATGCGCACCTGTTCACTCCACAGGTGCACACGTATGCGTGCTTGTCCACTTCATAGGTGCACACTCAGGTGCACATGCGTGCATTCCTGCTCAGCCTACAGGGGCACCTTCATGCACCCCTGTCACGAACACAGGCACACATCAAAGCACGCTTGTCCAATACACAGCCACGCACACATACACGGTTGTGTAGCCAACAGGTGCACACATAAAGCGTGCTTTTGTCCCCCTTATAGGTACCCCCATGCGTGCCTATTAGGTGGGCAGGCGTGCACTTGTGCGTACATACTTCCAGATCACCTACGCACGTGGGGGCCCACACCCATAAAACCCCCTGTAAGGCCCTCCGTATAGGCCCTACCAAAAAATGGAAACCCTACTTCTATGCAGGATGATCGGACTACTAACCTGAAGCTCGCTGGTCGTTGATTGGATGCCTCATTCTCCTATAATCTCCAAATATCCTCTGAATATTTCTCGTTCAGTCACTATAGTAGCAAGTGCAAATGAGGTGGCAGTGTGGGCCCTACAACTATATATAGGCCATTTCTCCAAACTTCCACTCACAATTTCTAGGAGCTGCGGGTGTCCATTCCTCGATCCGTCTTCAGCCACGGGATCAACATCCTGTCATCTACATCATGACAGTCCCTGATCCACTTTTCATCTTGAGCCCTTGGGGCACCATTTTTTCATACCCCGACTAGGTACGCATGCTCATATTCAAAATTATCAAATAAATGCTCATATGTTCGATTCTCTTCAGATATTGTTCACGTCGGGTATTTGGTTTTTATGTGTGCAGGTACATGGTCATCATACATCAACGCAACCCCTTTAGGTATATACTCAACACTAGAATGTAGTCATTCCCTCTAAATCTCACTTGCATCTCTAGTCACACCCTCTGACATTTGCCTCTAGGATCCCCATCTTCGGCTCTGTAGTACCAACACCTCCATTTGCATCTTTGGTACTATCACCCGGTAGCACTCTTACCCACATGAGTTGTCCCATTCATAGCACCCTTTTTGCGCCTTTGACACTCATGTTGTTTTTCCAAAAACCCTTTAGGGATGGGAGTCCCAATAGTCTTACATCATATCGCGAATCAACCACATACTCCTTCTCCTCATTTTGCTAGCTTTCCCACCAGACTCCCAGATTATCTCTTCAAGGTTCTATTTTTTACTGCACCTCCACAGTATCATGAACCCTCCATGTCATCCACAATCAGTTTTCCCCTCTGAAAATTTCCCTTCATTTCACCTACCTCATACAGAAACCCACCCATCGGGCCTCCACCCTCCACTCATTCTCCAAACAAATTGCGCCCTACCCGGGCCAACCATATTACATCAGGGTACCCGTTTCTATATTTGTACACTCATCCCAAATTATTCTTTATTTAATGTACAAACGCCTTTATTTCCCACATTTTCATACCTTTTTGTCGTCACCTTTGGCGGAATTATTCCCTTTTTTGGACAAATCAACCCAGGTCACCCTTGGTTGGGGCACTACTTATCATCTACCCTTGACGATATCGTCCATATATTCAAAATATCCGACAGGCCACTTACCTCTGCCCTCTGAGTTTGTTCACTTTGTCTCGCCTCTGGCACAACTTATCCCCTGTCTTGTTGTCCCCTTGACACTCGACCTTGTTCAATGGTTACGACCACTTTTATCTCACATATACCCAAACCAAGGGCAGTCTTGAGTCTTCCTACATCTTGACTTCTTCCATGTACCCCCTCCAATTCCTAACTTCACCTAGTATATTTCATAAAGCCCTTTGCTTCTGGGAGTCGCTTCCCCCTTTTGTCGACATCAACACAATTTTTTAGAAGGGCGACAATATCTTGACTCTCATTACCTTACCAATGAGAGCTCTCAGATGGCATAGGGAGAACCACAATTTCTCCCTGCTGTCGTTGACCCCCATAACATTCGATGTCAAAAATTTCTCATGTTACGGTGGGTCTTACTTTGCGACTATTGCAATTATTTTTTATATTCGCCGAATACCTCTGAACTCTGCTAGGATATCAATGCCTGCAGAATCCATGATACTTATTAAAGATATCGCTACCTACTATTTAGAGTATGTTCCTCTGCAGAATTATCTTCTGCCTTTATCATGACCGCCCCTGAGGGCACTGCAGTTTTCTACATCAACACTTCATTCCTTTTTGAGTTACATGAAATGAGCATGGGGCATGCCTGCCCCATTTTTACACAGTTTATTTTTACACACCTTATGGAAGGTTGGGTTCTACAGGTTCCCTTCTCCCTCCAACGGGTAAATCTTGAGACTACCACTATCACTCTCTCTTACAACAACACTCTGAGTAGAATAAACATTGATGGATTTCGGCTATACGTATGCTCCTAAACTCATCCATTAAGGGGCATCTGTTATCACTGAAATTTCATCCGCAAATGGTTACAAGAATTCAACATCGTCAAACAGTTATGAGGTCACCCATGGACCAGAATTACCACAAAAGCATTTACAAAGGGTCAAAAACTATACAACTAGTGTAAAAATTAAAGGGTGCTATGAAGACACAGGACGTGCGCGCACATGCGCAAAAAAACCCGCAGAAATTGCGCACATGCACATGATGCGCGACTGTTGTCGCAAAAATCCATGCACCTGAGAAATGATGCATTTATGAGAGTGTTCGACCTCCCACCCACTTCTAGTTCAGCTTCCAAGTTGATTTGACACTCAAATCTGGACTAGATTCGACTGGGTGGCTGGTCAAAGACCTAGAAATGCCCTAATTAGCCTCTTTACACACTACAAACTAGTTGGACAATACCTCAAAGGAATGCTATAAAAAGGCCATGGATACACTTCATTTTTCAAGGAATTCATAGCAAAGTTATGCTGCCATTATTCTCTTGAGGAATCCTCTATCCTTACCAAGAGTATACTTGAATCATTGCATTGGGCAATCCATCTCTCCCCTTGAGTGAATTAGCAAACAATTCTTTCACCATTTTCATTTTCATTTTCAAAGTTGTAAGAAGATCTTATTTGTGGGGGTCCAAGAGCCCTCCCTTGGAGGAAGAAGGGACCCATAGTCCTCTTTCTTCTCAGTGTTTTCTTTCACTAATATCAGCCTTATCATTGGTGACATGGGTCTAATTGTTTCTATTGTCCTTATGTCCCTATGCTCATTAATTTAGTTGTTGTTTTATTTCTTAGTTTAATTCTTAGTTGTTCTTTTATATTTCTTTCTCTAACCCTTTTCCTTGCAGCTGTCCTGCTTAGAAAACCCAACTAAGCTTGAAAGCACCTCTATTTTTCTCACTAAGGTGATGAAATAGGTGCAACACTTCCCCTTCTTCTTCTTCAACTTTTTTAGGAACTTTTTTATCTTGGGTAATGTGTTTTCCCTTTCTCTTTTTGCTTGTTTCTTTTTGGGCAACACTGCTAGTTGGAAAAGGGATCTACACCCTGGATTGAAAGGTAGGGGCTACATATAGCTGCATATTAGGAGAGGAAATGAATTTATCCCAAGCGAGGTTTATTTTCTTCAATACTTCCATTACAAGCATCCTGATCATCCCTGAGTGGAAAACACTGGTGTCCACAGCCTTGGACTTGGCTTGGACCCTATCATCCATTTTTCCCATACTCCTAAATATATAGAAAGGGATGTTCATTAAGTCCTTTCCCGTGAAGTGTAGAAAAAGCCTAATGTGATACTGGTATATCATATTGAAACTGCCCTCACATGTAAAATACCTATGGATGAATTTCAATATTTTGTCAAAACCCTCAACCAAGTGGCTCCTAGGCACTCCCTTAGACAAATTATCTCTCTGATGTTCTGGTTTGAGGAAATATTTAGAAAATATTGCATTAAGAGTCATAGATTTGAACCACCTTTCACCAGTGTTGGGTATCTTAGTGGTTTCTACAATGGTGGCCTCAGATACTTCTATCTCAAGGGTTCCTATTATTGGGCATGTTTACACGCAGGTGTGCTTGTCATTGATGGCAAGATCAGAGTATGTAGCAATGGAGAAATAGGGACAATGTAAGCTCAAGAGGATTAGCGTTGAGTCACATGTAGTGAAAGAGTATGCTTGTTCATTTGATGGAAAACAAGCAGGCATGGAAAGATCAAAAGCGTAAACTCCATTTCGGAGTTTCAGATACCGGGCATTGGAGGAGTCAAGGAAGAAACTTATGACAAGAATGCCGAAATGGAAAAATGCGAAACACCGGAATATGTTGATCCGACTCCATTTCGGAGTTTTAGATACCGGGAGATTGTGAAGTCAAGAGTCGAGACTCTTCAACACAGGAGTCTCGGAGTTGCGAAATCTGAAACCCCGAAATCCTGAAGCAGGCACATCAATCGAAGGTTCGGATACCAGGAGATTGAGAATTCAAGAGTCGAGACTCTTCAACACATGAGTCCCGAAGTCACGAAATGTGAAATGCCAAAATCCTGAAATAGGCACACCAACAAAGAGTTCCATAGACTAGGAAATAACTCCATTTCGGAGCGCCAGATGCCAGGAGTTGAAGTGTCGAAACACTTCACCACGCGAGTGCCGAAATGCCCAATCGCCGAAATGCGAAACGATAAAATATCGGACCGTTGATCTGACTCCATTTTGGAGTTTCAGATACCAGGAGTTGGAAGAGTCAGAGTGAATCACAACAGGAGTTTGCGACATGAGAAATCGCGAAATAACGAAATGAGAAATGCCGAAATGATCAAAGCTAGTCCAGATAAGCTCCCTTTTCAGAGTTTCAGGGATTGAGAGTTGGAAGAGTCAGAGTGACTTGCAACAGGAGTTTGCGATATGCGAAATCATGAAATAGCAAAATGAAAAATGCTGAAATGATCAAAGCTAGTCCAGATAAGATCCCTTTTTGGAGTTTCGGGGATCGAGAGTTTTAAGAGTCAGAGTGACTTGCAATAGGCGTTTGCGACATGTGAAATCGCGAAATGCGAAATGTTGAAATGATCAAAGCTAGTCCATCTAAGATCCTTTTTTCAGAGTTTCGGGGATCGCAATATGGAGCGTTAAGATAACGTTTTACCAAAGGAAAGCCGAAATGTTGAATGCCGAAATGTAGAAATGTCAATGTAGTTAGTGGTCACCACTGGTGGTCACGTAAGTGGAAGGAGCTAGCATGGCTAGGATCCATTTCAAGGTTCGCACTGTAATTGCTAGAAACCACTGATGATTTTTGCCAGAAGACTCGAAGATACTTCTATGGAAGTGCGAGAGGAGCTGAAGAGTCTCAAGGAATCTGCCAGTGGAATGAAGACTGGTCATAGAGGTGATTGATAGATGGAAGAGTGTTGAAGCCTATAACTGCAATATAGAGGTTGAGCTCGACTATAACAGAGAAGATGAAGAGTCTTGACTTGTAGAGAGGCGAAGGAATCTTGACATAACACCTAGTGATGATGGACACATGGGTTTATCTGCCATAGAAGCTGAAGAATTGCAATGATGATCAAGTAGAGCACTTGAAATGGGGAGAGCATGCAGAAGCATGGCAAGATAGAATGCACAATGTGCATAGAGACTATAAGTATGTTGAACAAAGAAGATATGGGGGTTGTTGTTGTTGAGGGGGATTCAAGAGTGTAGAAGGAGGAGTGTGTAGCAGCTGAAATACATTGAATGGAAATGGCACACAGAGAATAAAATGAAGAAGAACAGAAAGCGCAAGGATGTGTGCAGCAAGACAGTGAGACACTAAAGGAAGGTCGAGATTCTCTTGTAGAGGAAAACATAAGATCAGAAATCACAAGAAGATGCAGACAGAGAGACACTGATATAGGATGCTTGGTAACTTAAAAATAATGTGTAGGTATGTTTTGAACAATGGGATTACTTCAATAATTAATGTGACAAACAACTCATCATACATTCAAATGAAATAGTGCTTTCAAAAAACAATGATCAGATCAAGTAATTTCAAGGGAGAGGATGAAGAACGCTAATCTTGATTGCCAAATATAGTTGGGTGTAGGGATTAATACAATATAGAAAGAAAATCCTTCACTTCAAATGTATGATCTCAATAAAGAGATAACAGTCTTCATAAGCTAAGATAAACTGAAATGAAGTACAGAAAAGGAAACATGGATATTTCTGATATTGAAAACGAAAGGAGACTACAATTTTATTATATCATAAGAGTCTATACGGTAGCACAAAAATGTATCCCAGTTTGAACCCTGTGTCTGTGTTAAGTCTGTAGATTTATAGCTTTACATCACAGTTCTCAGATCCTAAAATAATGGATATGATATTCTAAAAATAGAAAGT
This sequence comes from Picea mariana, assembly GCA_032191745.1. NCBI lineage: Eukaryota > Viridiplantae > Streptophyta > Pinopsida > Pinales > Pinaceae > Picea > Picea mariana. The sequence goes on along the minus strand of JASDQU010509880.1, from coordinate 34,875 downwards.
AAACTATATTTACAATAAACTAGGAAGAGATCCTCAAGATGAGGTCAATCCATATCTAAGAGTAGTAGATTGCTGATGAAGTGCAGTTTTAGCCTCCCAAGGCTATTTGATTTGGTCCTCCAAAGATAAAATTCGAATTTGGTGAAGTGTGCAAAAACCCTGATACTCTGCCTTTGAAAAAGATGCCAAATGTAGTTGAAAAACCTCTTTTTGACCTTATCCCTCAAAACTAGCCTTTGAATTAGATTTTATAATTTAACACCTGTCCATTTGAAGTGGTTTCAAACCATTCAAACTCAAAAAATCATGATCTGGGTAAAAATTTGGTTATTCTGGCCATGACAGGCTTTCACCAGCTAATTTACCCAAAAATGCGCTCCTTCGCTGGTGAAAGGCGGAGCTTTCACCAGCTAACTAGCAAAATTCAAGACGGGTTAGCTGGTGAAAGCGCAGATTTTTTTAAAATCAAATTTCTCAGTCATGGAGAGTCCATTTTGCATGCTTGAATAGTCGATCGACATCTACAAATCCTAAGATTTCTAATGGTGCTTTAAAATATTCATTTGGAGCTAGGGAAGATAGTCAAATTTTCCCTACAAGCATAGGCATCATTCTTTAAAAAATGCCAGTTCGTTTTTTATTGCTAACACCTTACGGATCCTAACCCCCACAGAATTCATACTTTCCCTTTCCTGGTCCTCCATAGCCCATGGCACCCCCACACCCTCATGCTGGGGTGAATTTTGTTCAACCCTCTCCTGTTCAGCAATATCAAAATTTTGAACAGCTGAATATGGAAAATCTGAGCCATCTGTCAAATAATGCCAAAAAGAAAGGCAGAAATAAGAACAATAACAACCCCGGCCAAGGCGGGAATCAACCCCAACAAAACCAACCAGTTGGGGGAAAACAGAACCAAGGAAATCAAAACCCCTAGGGGGGAAATAACAATAGGTGTCAAGGGAGAAATAACAATACTATCAAAACCAATTTCCCTTGTGCCCTTTGTGGTGAGTTCGATCATTATACTCATCATTTCCCCCAAATCGCTGAAAGACTCAGGTAGTCTACCACATCCTCCAGCATCGCCTACCCCTCAACATGCCCCACAACAATATGTGAAACCACCCCCACCAGTCGTGCTGTAGAATCCTATTCCACACCAAGGTGTGATAAATACCCAACAAGACACGCAACCTACCCCACCTCAGGTGGGACAGTACCTATATCCAAACAATCAAGAAGAGCGCATGATCCTCCTCACTAGTGAGGAAGAAATCCTTCTGCAAACATGTAATCGTCAGTACCATGCACCCACTGAGTCCCCTCCCATTCCTCCAGAAACAATTCCTGCACCAATGGGACCCCCATTGGTGATCCCTCGCCCTAACACAGAACCACCTCTTCACATCCCTCGCATCCCATTGCGTAGGAATGTCCACAACCTATAGGCTAGGGAAGCTCATAATTACAGTTTGGTTGATGACTTAGCACAATCCCCGGCTGCCATGTCAGTCTTAGAAGTCCTTCAAACTTTTCCCACTCAGCGGAAATCATTACTTTCTTCCTTGGGGGTAGTCGAACCCATAGATACTTGAATCATTACATTTGATCTCGACAGTGGAGAACCTCGCCTTCCTGCTTTGATCGCTTTTCAAATCCCAGTGAAAATATGGAACATTACAGTTCATCAGTGCATCATCGATGAAGGTTCATCCACATGCATTATGTCCAAATCTGTATGGCAGAAACTTGGTTCCCCTGAACTCATACCATCTGCCATTACCTTATGAGCTTATGACAGATGCCCATCATCTCCTGAAGGGCTCTTCCAAAATTTCCCCGTAGAACTCGGGGGCAAGACTATTCTCATCGACATTGAAGTTATCGACACCCCACTCGATTATAATATTCTGTTCAGTTGTAGCTACATGTACACTATGAAGGCAGTTGCTTCTTCTGTCTTTCGAACAATGATGTTCCCCCATAATGGGAAAATCGTTACCATTGACCAAGTCTCACATTATGAGCCTAACCCTTCTACCAACTTTGATAACATTCTTCCTCTCATCCACACAAGTCACGACGCATACCCACTCATCGAAATGGGCGCTGGGATTTTCAAAGACCCATCATTGTTAGGAAATTACCATGGTGCACCACCGCTCCTTCATCCTTCCAATCAAGTATGCGTCATCACATCCAACAGAACTGACATAGAGGATACCGTTCCTCCTCGGGAGGCTTCTATCATATCTGACGTCCAACTAGTCACAAAGCTCCCCCCTCACGAGCTTCCTGTGAACTCGTCGACCCCACTAGTCCACGATTTCACCTCTACCCAAGGACATATCCTAGTTTGGGAGACAGTTCCCCAAGCCATTACTCAAATCCCTTTCTTCTACCCTCTACCTGGCATACAAGCTTTCCAAGTAGCCACAATGCTTACCCTCCCCAATATGGTGTTAGCAATTCTAGTTTGGTATTTACATCCACCCGAGATGGTCCGTCGACCATCCCTTCCCTCCTAAACGGAAGGAATCCCAATGACAATTCCCATACTCACTCCCACCATACCCTCTAACCCCCCACTCACTACTCTCCCTGCTACAGCTATGGGCAGGAGAAAGAAGAAGGAGCCCACAACTCCACTTCCCCTGCGCATCCAACCCCTTTGCGCGCTATGTGAGAAAGATGGACACCAAACCAACAACAGCCCATCTCTATCGGAGTTACGGAACTTGATTCCACTCAATCAAACTCCATCAACACTCGCCACCATAGAAAGTACTATCGTTACCGCCCCTCACTAGAATAGTAAAGGGCTGCGAACCAAATTCTCTTGCACTATATGTTTAGAATATGGCCATTATACACACCATTTCCCAACACTGCCACGCTTCTGACAGACATTAGTCGCAGTACGCCAAAGATTCCAGAGCGAACCTAGTCCATCCACGTCATCCCTACCAAAAACCACTGACATCCATTATGTCACAAACTTAGTCAATGAACGTATGAGATGCCCTTGCTCTCTATGTGAATCCTTAGATCATTTTACATACTAGTGTCCTATGATCATTGAATACAGGAAATGCCAATTGAACCTGCTTCAAAGACCCACATAATTGATGGTTGACCTTACTTCATCACTAGAGATTCTTCATCTCATTTCTCCCAAACCCGAGACCCTCCCAATGCCTCCATGGTTCTTGGATGACTTATCCAAGGATTCACCCCCAAATCCCCCCAACTCTCTCCCTCATTTCCCTATGAAAAGTTTACATCCAACTACCACGGGTACTCCTCAGTACTTCGATATTTAGTTTATGTCGAGCGAACCATCACAATTCCATTGTGACATTTCCCCTGCTTCTTCATCACCAGGAGGAATCCACATGACAACAGTCACCGATATCACTCTTCACGACCCCTTGTATTCCCACCAATTCCACTGTGACGAGGAAATACTTGAAGAGTTAAACACCCCCGACTACCCATGGGATGCAGTACACCACCAAGCGCTCTTCTTTCCACAGGAAGCCTCCACGCCTCCTAACCAACATGCCATATATGCAATCGAAACCAAGGATTTTATCCCATCAAGGCATATCGACTGGTTCAACAACCCCATTCCTGCCCCTGATGCTTTTGAAGAAGGCAACATGGCCAACATTTCCCTGACCATCAAAATCAACACTTCCATCAAAAATGGCGTCGTCGAGGGAATCACTATTGAAGTCGCTTGCACTCCTCAAGAAATCACCACCTATAAAGCCCTTTTCCAGGAATATCGAGATATTTTTGCCTGGTCATACACAGAAATGCCTGGCCTTGATCCCTCTATCATCGAACATCGCATTGGCACTTGGCACGACATTACACTAGTTCGTCAAAAACAACGACTGCTTCACCCATCCAAAGCAGCACCCATCAAAGTCGAGATTGAAAAATTACGCGCAGCTGGGTTCATCTACCCCATCGCCTATACCTCATTGGTTTCCAACCCTGTACCCATTAATAAAAAATAGGGCATTATCCATGTCTGCATGGAATTTCATGATATCAATCACGCATGTCCCAAAGACAACTTTCCAATGCCTTTCATCGATCAAATTAACAACAACTATGCAGGCCACAAGGCTCTATCCTTCATTGATGGTTTCTCTGGTTATAATCAAATCCAAATTCACCCAGCCGATCAGTACAAAACCACATTCAGTACCCCTTGAGGTACTTTTGCATATCGTGTCATGCCTTTTGGCTTAAAGAATGATGGCCCAACTTTCCAACAGGCTATGACATACATTTTTCACGATCTGGCTCATATCATCCTCGCATACTTGGACGACCTCACAACTCGATCCAAGAAATGCACCCAACACCTTGATGATTTACGGATCATCTTCTAACGGTATCGTCAATACAACATCCGCTTGAACCCCCTCAAGTGTGTGTTCTGCGTCACTTCGGGGTGCCTCCTCATATTCATCATTCCCAAAGAAGTATTACTATGGACCCCCTCAAAGTCCAAGCTATCACCGAAATTCCACCTCCCCAGAATTTACATCAACTCTAGAGCCTACAAGGAAAGGCTAATTTCCTACGGTGATTTGTCCTAGACTACGCCACTCGCGCACATGGTTTCCTTTGCTTACTACGCCACGACATCCCATTTTACTGGGATGAACATGCCCAAAAGTCATTTGACTATCTTAAAATCGCACTCTCTAACGCCCCTTTAATTAGTGCACTTGACTACAATCTTGACTATATCCTCTACATATCAGCCTCAGCTGTCTCAGTAGCAGGAGTTCTCGTTTAAATAGGTGATGACGATCATGAGCATGCCATTTATTATGTTAGTAAAAACCTCTCAGGGCCACCCTTGAAGTATAAACATGAAGAGAAACTAACCCTTGCAGTCATCCTCGCAGTCTAGAAACTGCGTTATTACATTCTGCTTTGCACGACTAAGGTCATAGCAGATTCCAACCCTATGCAATACTTGCTCAATCATCGAAAAGTTAATGGAAAATTTTCCCGATGGATCATTATCCTTCAGGAGTATGATCTTGAATTCACAACATCCAAGAGCAAGAAAGCCCTCGTCCTCACCGAACTTTTCATGGCCTTCCCCTCTGACACAACCAGTGCCCCCATCAATACCGACTTTCCCGACGAACACCTCTTTTACATCATTTCAGATGATCCTTGGTACGGTGACCTCCTCATCTACCTACGAACTCAAAAGTTCGATAACCGCCTTTCATGAGATGATCATTGTCGCATTCACCACCAGGCTCACCGCTACCTCCTCATCGGAGACATCTTATACTGGCGAGGGGTCGACACCATTCTTGGTCGTTGCCTGACCATTGACGAGGCTGACATAGTCTTGAACAACTGCCATAGCGGTGCATGTGGGGGCCATATTTTGGGAATTTCCACTACTCAGATGATCATCCAACCAGGTTACTTTTGGCCTACATTGTTTCATGATTGCATTCATGCCGTGAAGCGATGTGAGAAATGCCATCTTTATGCCACCAAAGCACGAGAACCACCCGCTCTTCTTCATCCAGTCATTACTGCCAGCCCCTTTTGTAAATGGGGAACTGACTTCATGACTTGTAATCCCCCCTCCAACAATGGCCATAAATACATTGCTGTCACGGTTGATTACTTCACAAAATGGGTGGAAGCTATGCCCACCTTCAACAATAATGTTGACACCGCAACGCGTTTTTTCTTTAACCATGTCATATTCTACTTTGGATTACCACTCCAACTAGTTTCCGATCATGGGAAACACTTCAAGAATGAGTTTTTTGTTGAACTCTCATCTCGGTTAGGATTCTCCCATGAGTTTGCCTCACCATATTACCCTCAGTCTAATGGCCAGGTCGAAGCAGTTAACAAGGTCCTCAAGACCATGTTACATTACATGGTTAATAAACATAAGACCAATTGACATCACATGTTATTTTCCATGCTATGGTCTTACCGTATGGCTGTGAAAACAACCATTGGTTTCACACCATTTCATCTAGTCCACGGGGTTGAGGCCACTCTTCCCATCGAGTGCGAAATTCCCACCTTACGCACCACAATTGAGATATTACCCGACACTGCTCCAATGGAGCAGCGCTTACAGAACAATGAAGATCATTGATCTTCATTACAAAACAATGAGGCAGCTAAAAAATGATCAAAGGCCACCTTTGATCGACATGTCAACCTTTGCTCATTTCACGAAGGTGACTTCATCCTTGCTTACGATATTTCTCACGATACCTTTGGTCATGGAAAATTCGATTCACTATGGCATGGCCCATACATTATCCAACACTGCCTCACCAAAGGCGCATACATCCTGGCCTCTCCCGAAGGTCTCTCTCTCAAAGAACCTGTCAATGGGTTATACTTAAAGAAATTTTTTGCCTAAGCATAGAAATTCTACTTTAGGTTATATCTTTTATAGTGTTTTTAATCTTTTTTCCATCCCTTGCATCTAAACTATCATTTGTGCTATTGACAGATGCTTCCTCCACCGGTCTACCACATCGGTTACGCCGACAATGCCAGTCGTTGGACACAAAATATCGCTTCGGCAGCTTGGGCCCTCTATACCCCCTCACATGAAATGCTCCATTCGAGCGGCATATGTTTGGGTTCAGCCACCAACAACCAAGTCGAATACATTGCCGCCATTGGTCTCCTTGCCGATGCCCAACATCATCGTATTCCTCACCTTAGCATCTTGCTCGACTCTCAACTAGTTGTTCTCTAGCTCAACAATGTGTACCGCTTACGCGATCCTTGCCTCTTTCGCAAATACCTGCAGGTTAGACTTTTATCTCGACATTTTGATTCCATTACATTTATACATATTCTAAGACAATTGAATCAAATTACAGATAACTTAGCTAATATTGTGTTAGACTAGCATATATCACATCAAGATACCTCTACACATGCATAAACAAATCAACAACCTGTCACAACATATATAGATTGGACATCATCAACACATTAACAAAACACATGTAAACATCACATAGATCTCAAAATGTATACTCATGTATATATAAGACGGTCCACAGTGCCATCCAAATGTTTACATACAAAAATACAAGTATCCGTAGGCCAGTGAAGCACCTTGGTACAAAATGGGCTTACCAGCCTATATACAAAAATACAAAAATATATAGAGCACCACTCAAGGTGCCTCTAGAGCACCACCTCCTGCCCCTCCCTCAGGCGATGGTCCCCCACCCACTACTTGTCCCTCCTGACTGGGAGGTAACCTTCTGGTCATTGCAGCACCTGCTACTACTGATTTTCGTAACACAGCCCGCCACAACGGAGAAATCCCCACACACCGCTCCAGGATTCCCTCATCCTAGATACGCAACCACATGCCCTCAGGCACACCCTATAGCACCGCCTCCAGGCGGCGATGACTATCCTCAAAATCTACTCCAGCATCTGTCGAAGGAGCTTGTGATGGCCCGAAAACTAGGTCATCAAACCGACATCTCCTTGCTGTGCTATCAGGCTCAGCTGGTCTCACCTCGGTTTCCTCATGCCAACGTCTCTCTCCTACCCGTGGCCCTCCCCGACTCCTGGTGAGATGACACCCTCAACAACTCCACCTCGTTCCTGCGAGGTGCCACATCTGCACATACAAACAAGCAACAAACAGTCTCAACATCTATACCAAATACACATGTCATGCTATCCCAAAAACAGACGATATATATCAATATCATCAACATACCTCGATGATAAAAAACCTCCTCTGGAGGTAACACCATGTCCGGATCACCCCGGAAGTCAACCCCAGCATACAGAAACTGCAGTATCACCTGTGGCATCTGTCACCACACCTACGTCGCCTCCACCGTGAAGAAGTGGCCACCCTCACCACCACCGTGGCGAAGCAAAATAGTTGACCACTACTTCAGTCGTGGCTCTTGTGCCCCAGGAGCACCCAATAAAACCCTAGGGTGCAACATAGGTACCATCTCCAAAAACTAGGCCACTAGGATGGACCCAAAAGTTTACTCTCCTGTATTAGTGGATCGACAACGATCCAGCTACCCTACCATCCTGGCATGCAATGTAAGCCCCCAGGCAAAGTGCTCACCAGCCAGTACCCTCTCCATAATACTCAGTTGACCACCACTGATCCACTGGGTCACAAGGGACCCTTACACCCTCACAATCATTGTTGCTATACATCGATCAACTACAACATCCATCACCCTAATGCTCACAACAGAGCCCGACATAAATTTCACCCTAGAACAATATCTTCATCCCACTGTCACTAGTGCCACGTCAGCAGGTAGTACCGGCTCCGCTGGTAGGGGCGTTCCCTAAAACAGGAGCCCCGCCAAAAAATAGATATCGTCCACTACAGTGAAGGCAAGATGATCTCCCCACACCATAAATAAATGCAAGTCCAAACTCCACATCTGGATAAGGTACTGCAGGAGATAATCCTACACCCGTATCAACGGGAACTCAAAGAACTTCAACAGCCCACATGCTGCCAAAGTAGCATGAACCCCCAGCTCCTCAATAGCCATGACATCTCTCAGTTGGGACCAATCTCGCTCTCGCCACCCAACCGACATCGTGCAAAAATATCGCCTGCAACCACATAAAACAGTCCTAGGTCAGCCACATGGACCATAAACAACATTAAAAAGATAATTTTTACACTCGTCAACCTTGCCTCCAAGGCGCGACTGTTTAACTCACAGGCGCGCACACATGCGCGCTTGTTCACTCCACAGGTGCACATGTATGCGTGCCTATCCACTCCACAGGTGCACACTCAGGCGTGCATACGTGCGTGCCTTCTTAGCCTACAGGGGTGCCTTCATGCACCTCTGTCACGAACACAGGCACACATCAAAGCGCGCTTTTCCAATACACAGTTGCACACACATGCGCGGTTGTGTAGCCAACAGGCACACACATAATGCATGCTTTTGTCCCCCTTATAGGTGCCCCCATCCATGCCTATCAGGTGGGCATGCGTGCACTTGTGCGCGCATACTTCTGGATTTCCTACGCACGTGGGGGGCCACACCCATAAAACCCCATGTACGACCCTCCATACAGGCCCTGCCCAAAAATGGAAACCCTACTTCTATGCAGGATTATCAGACTAGTAACTTGAAGCTCGCTGGTCCTTGATCGAATGCCTTGTTCTCCTGGAATCTCCAAATCTCCTCTAAATATTTCTCGTCCAGTCACTATAGCAGCAAGTACAAATGAGGTGGTAGTGTGGGCCCTACAGCTATATATAGGCCTTTTCGCCAAACTTCCACTCACCATTCCGGGATCTCCGGGTGTCCATTCCTTGATCCATCTTCAACCATGGGATCAACATCCCATCATCTACATTATGACAGTCCCCGAGCCACCTTTCATCCTGAGCCCTTGGGGCACCATTTTTTCATACCCCAACCAGGTACGCATGCTCATATTCAAAATTATCAAATAAATGCTCGTATGTTCGATTCTCTTCAGATATTGTCCACGTCGGGTATTTGGTTTTTATGTGTGCAGGTACTTGGTCATCATACATCAACGCAACCCCTTTAGGTATATACTCAGCACTAGCATGTAGTCATTCCCTCTGAATCTCACTTGCATCTCCAGTCACACCCTCTGACATTTTCCTCTAGGATCCCCATCTCCGACTCTGTAGTACCAACACCTCCATTTTCATCTTTGGTACTATCACCCGGTAGCACTCTTACCCACATGAGTTGTCCCATTCATAGCATCCTTTTTGCGCCTTTGACACTCATGTTGTTTTTCCAAAAACCCTTTAGGGATGGGAGTCCCAATAGTCTTACATCATGTCGCGAATCGGCCACATACTCCTTCTCCTCATTTTGCTAGCTTTCCCACCAGACTCCCAGATTATCTCTTCAAGGTTCTATTTTTTACCACACCTCCACAGTATCATGAACCCTCCATGTCATCCACAATCAGTTTGCCCCTCTGCAAATTTCCCTTCATTTCACCTACCTCATACAGAAACCCACCCATGGGGCCCCCACCCTCCACTCATTATCCAAACAAATTGCGCCCTACCCGGGCCAACCATATTACATCAGGGTACCTGTTTCTATATTTATACACTCATCCCAAATTATTCTTTATTTATTGTACAAACACCTTTATTTCCTGCATTTTCATACCTTTTTGTTGTCACCTTTGGTGGCATTATTCCCTTTTTTGGCCTAATCAACCCATGTCTCCCTTGGTTGGGGCACTACTTATCATCTACCCTTGACGATATCATCCATATATTCAAAATATCCCATAGGCCACTTACCTCTGCCCTCTGAGTTTGTTCACTTTGTCTCACCTCTGGCACAACTTATCCCCTGTCTTGTTGTCCCCTTGAAACTCGACCTCGTTGAATGGTTGCGGTCACTTTTATCTCACATATACCCAAACCAAGGGTAGTCTTGAGTATTCCTACATCTTGACTTCGTCCATGTACCCCCTCCAATTCCTAACCTCACCTAGTAGATTTCATGAAGCCCTTTTCTTCTGGGAGTTGCTTCCCCCTTTTGTCGACATCAACACAATTTTCTAGAAGGGCGACAGTATCTTGACTCTCATTACCTTACCAATGAGAGCTCTTGGATGGCATAGGGAGAACCACAATTGCTCCCTGCTGTCATTGACCCCCATAACATTCGACGTCAACACTTTCTCATGTTACGATGGGTCTTACTTTGCGACTATTGCAATTATTTCTTATATTCATCGAAGACCTCTGAACTTGGCTAGGCTATAAATGCCTACAGAATCCATGATACTTCTTACAGATATTGCTACCTACTATTTAGAGTATGTTCCTCCGTATAATTTTCTTCTTCCTTTATCACGACTTCCCTCAAGGGAACTTCAGTTGTCTACATCAACACTTCATTCCTTTTTGAGTTACATGACACGAGCATGGGGCATGCCCACCTCATTTGTACATAGTTTATTTTTACACACCTTATGGAAGGTCAGGTTCTACAGGTTCCCTTCTCCCTCCAACGGGTAACTTTTGAGACTCCCACTATCACTTTCTCTTACAAAAACACTCTCAGTAGAAGAAACATTGATGGATTTTGGCTATATGTATGCTCCTAACCTCATCCATTAGGGGGCATCTGTTATCACTAAAATTTCGTCCGCAAATGGTTACAATAATTCAACATCGTCAAACAGTTATGAGGTCACCCATGGAGAAACATTACCACAAAAGCATTTCCAAAGGGTCAAAAACTATACAACTAGTGAAAAAATTAAAGGGCACTATGAAGACACAGGGCGCGCGTGCACATGCGCAAAACAAAAACGTAGAAATCGCGCACATGCACATGATGCGCGACTGTTGTCGCAAAAATCCGTGCACCTGAGAAACGACACATTTATGAGAGTGGTCGGCCTCCCACCCACTTCTGGTTCAACTTCCAAGTTGATTTGACACTCAAATATGGAATAGATTCGACTGGGTGGCTGGTCAAAGACCTAGAAATTCCCTAATTAGCCTCTTCACACACTACAAACTAGTTGGACAATACCTCAAAGGAATGCTATAAAAAGGCCATGGATACACTTCATTTTTCAAGGAATTCATAGCAAAGTTATGCTGCCATTATTCTCTTGAGGAATCCTCTATCCTTTCCAAGAGTATACTTGCATCATTGCATTGGGAAATCCATCTCATCCCTTGAGTGGATTAGCAAATAATTCTTTCACCATTTTCCTTTTCATTTTCAAAGTTGTAAGAAGAGCTTATTTGTGGGGGTCCAAGAGCCCTCCCTTGGAGTAAGAAGGGACCCATAGTCCTCTTTCTCCTCGGTGTTGTCTTTCACTAATATCAGCCTTATCATTGATGACATGGGTCTAATTGTTTCTTTTGTCCTTATGTTCCTATGCTCATTAATTTAGTTGTTGTTTTATTTCTTAGTTTAATTCTTATTTGTTATTTTATATTTCTTTCTCTAACCCTTTTCCTTGCATCTATCCTGCTTAGCAAACCCAACTAAGCTTGCAAGCACCTCTATTTTTCTCACTAAGGTGACAAAAGAGGCGCAACACTTCCCTTTCTTCTTCTTCAACTTATTTAGGAACCTTTTTATCTTGGGTAATGTGTTTTCCCTTTCTCTTTTTGCTTGTTTCTTTTTGGGAAACATTGCTAGCTGGCAAAGGAATATACACCTTGGATTGAAAGGTAGGGGCTACATCTAGCTGCAGATTAAGAGAGGAAATGAATTTATCCCAAGCGAGGTTTATTTTCTTCAATTCCTCCATTACAAGCATCCTGATCATCCCTGAGTGGAAAACACTGCTGTCCACATCCTTGGACTTGGCTTGGACCCTATCATCCATTTTTCCCATACTCCTAAATAGATAGAAAGGGATGTTCATTAAGTCCTTTCCCGTGAAGTGTAGAAAAAGCCTAATGTGATACTGGTATATCATATTGAATCTGCCCTCACATGTAAAATACCTATGGATGAATTTCAATATTTTGTCAAAACCCTCAACCAAGTGGCTCCTAGGCACTCCCTTAGACAAATTATCTCTCTGATGTTCTGGTTTGAGGAAATATTTAGAAAATATTGCATTAAGAGTCATAGATTTGAACCACCTTTCACCAGTGTTGGGTATCTTAGTGGTTGCTACAATGGTGGCCTCAGATACTTCTATCTCAAGGGTTCCTACTGTTGGGCATGTTTACAGGAAGGTGTGCTTGTCATTGATGGAAAGATCAGAGTATGTAGCAATGGAGAAACAGGGACAATGTAAGATCAAGAGGATTAGTGTAGAGTCACATGCAGTGAAAGAGTGTGCTTGTTCATTTGATGGAAAACAGGCAGGCATGGAAAGATTAGAAGCGTAAACTCCATTTTGGAGTTTCGGATACCAGGCATTGGAGGAGTCAAGTAAGAAACTAATGACAAGAATGTTGAAATGGTGAAATGCGAAATGCCAAAATATGTTGATCCAACTCCATTTCGGAGTTTTAGATACCGGGAGATTGAGAAGTCAAGAGTCGAGACTCTTCAACACAGGAGTCCCGGAGTTGCGAAATCTGTAACCCCGAAATACTGAAGCAGGCACATCAATTGAAGGTTCGGATACTGGGAGATTGAGAAGTCAAGAGTCGAGACTCTTCAACACATGAGTCCCAACGTCACGAAATGCGAAACGCCAAAATCCCGAAATAGGCACACCAACAAAGAGTTCCATAGACTAGGAAATAACTCCATTTCGGAGCTTTGGATACCGAGAGTTGAAGTGTTGAAACACTTCACCACATGAGTGCTGAAATGCCCAATCATTGAAATGTGAAACGACAAAATACCGAACCATTGATTTGAATCCATTTTGGAGTTTCAGATACCATGAGTTGGAAGAGTCAGAGTGAATCGCAACAGGAGTTCGTGACATGCAAAATCCCAAAATAGCAAAATGAGAAATGCCGAAATGATCAAAGCTAGTCCAGATAAGCTCCCTTTTCAGAGTTTCAGGGATTGAGAGTTGGAAGAGTCAGAGTGACTCACAACAGGAGTTTGCGACATGCGAAATCGTGAAATAGCGAAATGTGAAATGCTGAAATGATCAAAGCTAGTCCAGATAAGCTCCCTTTTTGGAGTTTCAGGGATCGAGAGTTGGAAGAGTTAGAGTGACTCGCAATAGGAGTTCGTGACATGTGAAATCATGAAATGCGAAATGATGAAATGATCAAAGATAGTCCATCTAAGCTCCTTTTTTCAGAGTTTCAGGGATCACGATATGGAGCATCAAGATAACGCTTTACCAAAGGAAAGCCGAAATGTTGAATGCCAAAATGTAGAAATTTCAATGTAGTCAGTGGTCACCGTTGGTGGTCACGTAAGTGGAAGGAGCTAGCATAGCTAGGCTCCATTTCAAGGTTTGCACTGTAACTGCTAGAAACCAATGATGCTTTCTTCCAGAGGACTCGAAGATACTTCTATGGAAGTGCGAGAGAAGCTGAAGAGTCTCAAGGAATCTTCTAGTGGAATGAAGACTGGTCATAGAGGCGATTGACAGATGGAAGAGCATTGAATCCTATAATTGCAATAGAGAGGTTGAGCTCGATTGTAACAGAGAATATGAAGAGTCTCGACTGCTAGAGAGGAGAAGGAATCTTGGCATAACACCTAGTGATGATGGACGCATGGGTTTAACTGCCAGAGAAGCTGAAGAATTGCAATGATGATCAGATAGAGCACTCGACATGGGGAGAGCATGCAGAAGCATGGCAAGATAGCATGCACAAGGTGCATAGAGACTATAAGTATGTTGAACAAAGAAGAGATGGGGGTTTTTGTTGTTGAGGGGGATTCAAGAGTGTAGAAGGAGGAGTGTGGAATAGCTGAAATACATTGAATGGAAATGGCGCATGGAGCATAAAAGGAAGAAGAACAAAAAGTGAAAGGATGTGTGTAGCAATATAGTGAGACACTAAAGGATGGCCGAGGTGCTCTTGTAGAGGAAAATATAAGATCAAAAATTGCAAGAAGATGCAGACAGAGAGACATTGATATACGAGAACAGAGCAGCATAGCAGAACAATGATAAGCCTGGTAAGCCAATGATAAATATTGTATTAGTGTGATAAATTTATATATAACAAACTTTATATTTTAGGGTGGTTGGGAGGCTCTAGGGAGGACAGTTGTCCTTAGAGGTTCAAGTGGGTGCTTGAACATAGGGATTTTTATCATCCATCTGGTTGCATCCAGAGAAACCAGGGTGGTAGGGTGGCACAAGGGAGAACTGTTGTTCTCTATTGTACAGGTTGGTGCCTGTGTGACTGGAAGTTGGTGCTTCCATCCATTTGGAGCTGGAACATTTAGGGAGTTGGTGCTTCCTTCTAGTGGGTGCTAGAGAAACCAGGGAGTTGGTGCTTCCTTCTAGTAGGTTCTAGAGAAAACAGAGAGTTGGTGCTCTCACCAAGTTGCATCTTGCAATACAGAGGTTGTAGCCTCACAATGAGTTGGAGCTCATATGTATGATAATGTACAGAATGCAAAGATTACTTATCATATAAAGAAGAAGAGGTTTTTACCCTTTATGGGTTTCCTCAGGAAATATCTGTCTCTGTATATTTCATATGTGACAATGATGTTGAATGCTCTATTGCTTACTTCCCTACATTATTGTGATTGTCATTAAGTGCTCTGCAAAGAATTTAAAATAAGCATTATTGTTTAAGCATGGTAAGAACTGATTCACCCCCCATCTCAGTTGTCAAACAATTGGTATCAGAGCAGGCCCCTTTTATCTAAGGGTAGATCCTGGAGCTTAAACATGTCAAGCCATGAAGGAAATTCAACCAATAATTCCCCTCTATTCAATGGAACAAACTTTTCCTTCTGGAAAGTTAGAATGAGAACTTACATAATGGCTTTAGGTGCAAATGTCTGGGATGTAGTAGATACTGGTTACGTAAAGCTAGTTGTACTAGCTAATAAGGATGACAAGCTAGAATTTAGCTTCAACGCTAAGGCTATGGATGCTATCTTGAGTGGGCTTGCATAAACAAAATTCATAAAAGTTATGCACCTAGGAACTGCCAAAGAAATGTGGGACAAATGCATTAGCAGTTATGAAGGTAATGAGAAGGTAAAGGATGCCAAGCTTCAAATCTACAGAGTACAGTTTGAATAGCTGAAGATGAAAGAAGATGAAACTATTGGAAAATACTTTCTGAGAGTTGAAGATCTGGTAAATGAAATGAAAGCACTTGGTGAAAAAATTGAGTAACCTTCTTCAGTTTAGAAAATTTTGAGATCTCTACCAGATAGGTTCAACCCAAAGGTTTCTGCTATAGAAGAGCTTAATGATCTAAAAACCTTGGAGTTTGATCAACTTCTAGAAACATTTACTGCATATGAAATAAGAATAGTTAAATATAAACCCACCTCTAGAGAAGCATCATTTAAAGCAGACAAGAATGAGGATTCTGAGCCCGATGAAATTGAAGGAAAATTTGTGAAGAGACTGAAGAAGGGATCAGGCAAATACAAAGGTAAACTGCCTTTCAAATGTTTCAATTGTGGTAAGATAGGTAATTTTGCAAATAAATGTCCTCACAAAGGAAAGGATCAGACATGTGATGATGAGGAGAAGCACAAACACAAAAAGTTCTTTAAAGAGAATAATTTTAAGAAGAAAAGTCTTTGTGTAAACAATGATGATGATCCTTCAGATGATGAAGACAATGACTCCTCTATTGAAGATGAACTAAATGACTTCATTGTTAAGAACCAAATATCAATATAGCATAGAAAATCCTCAGAAAAAGTACTCAATGCCTTGAAAAAGAGAGAATTTCAGATAATAAGCCTCTTCGAGGGGGAAACCTCCTTTTACCCCACTTAAATGTTCAAGTACAAGATGATTCAAAATGAAAATGTCTCCTTGGTATATATAGGGGACTAGGAGGTATAATTACAACTAATGGCCTAAAGCCAACATAAATAAAATAACATTACTAATCTAATATGCCCCAATTAAGGGGCAATGAGCCAATATTAGGGATTAACATGCCCCTCCCCTTGAGACAAGTGTTGTCCGCAATGCTTGAGTAACTCTGGATGCTTCTGTATAAAAGACTCATCTTCCCAAGTGGAATCTTCAGCCGGTAGTTTCCTTCATTTAATGAGATACTCTTAAATGGATCTATTCCTCAGTTGGTGAATTCTTGTGTCAGTGATGGCTTCAGGCTCCAATATGATTTTTCCTTCCTCGTCAAGTTCTGGAAATATAGTTTGAATTGGGATCTTGTCGCCTATAACCTTCTTTAAGCATGAAACATGGAAAACTGGGTGTACTCGTGAAGATGCAGGAAACTCCAATTTGTATGCCATAGTACCAATCTTTTGCAACATCTTATAAGGGACATAGTACTTTGGTGATAATTTATTATCCTTCTTGGCTTGCTTGAGGGATATCTGTTTGTATGGTTGTAGTCTTAAAAATACCCAATCCCCTACTTCAAAACTTCTTTCACTACGATGTTGATCTGCTTGTTGTTTCATGCGATTTTGTGC
>JASDQU010509880.1:0-17652 GCA_032191745.1 Picea mariana | reverse complement strand
TTCATTTATGTCCCTACGCATTTCTTCACCTTCATAAAGAGTCCAAGTAGGATTTTCTGGAGGCTTATTTGGTGTAGAAGTTCCCTTTTTGGGTGGCATGTTGGCCAAGTATCACTTTTGAACCTTGATTTTGAGGTGGTTCTGCTAGACAATATTTCTTCTGTTGTATCTCCCATGTTTTGGACCTTCTGGGTATGAAACTTTCCTTTATGTATTTATCTTATATTTATTCTCTACAATGCCATAGGTCTAATCAAAATTGGATGTGCCAAGTGGAATTGACGGTAAATTCCCCACAACTTGCCGATTTTTGGCCTTTCTAGGAGATCTCACTTGTATAGTGTGCCCCACACAAAATAATTGATATAAAATTCTAAAATGCACACCAGAAATACTACAGACTGTCCACAATCCAATGCACCCAGTCCCACACAATTTGGATACTCTAGGAATAAGTTATGATTGTTTTACCTAGAACAACTTCTTGAGACTAGTCAAATACCCTATCTTACATAGGGTGTATCTATATGATGACCCAGAAGCTGAAAGTTTTACCACAGATACCTTACTAATTTTTGTAAATATCCTCCAGATCTCAGGATCTGAAATGTTACATAAAAGTTTTTATAGTGAAAATTCCGCAATGACTCAGTTTAGGATGATTCCAGAACCCTATTTTGTATAGGCTGTATCTCCGAAATTCTAAGGCCTCAGGAGCTGAATTTTGAAACCAACGTACCTTGATCCATATACTAAATATCCTCCAAGCCGTTCATTCTGAAACATTGTAGAAAATAAGTTATAGTGAAAATTCCAAGGAATCGCAGATGTAGCAGCGAAACCCCAAGACCTTGAGCTCTGAAACCATATGTTAAGAACCAAATATCAATATAGCATAGAAAATACTCAGAAAAAGTACTCAACGCCTTGAAAAAGAGATAATTTCAGATAATAAGCCTCTTCAAGGGGGAAACCTCCTTTTACCCCACTTAAATGTTCAAGTACAAGATGATTCAAAATGAAAATGTCTCCTTGGTATATATAGGAGACTAGGAGGTATAATTACAACTAATGGCCCAAAGCTGACATAAATAAAATAACATTACTAATCTAATATGCCCCAATTAAGGGGTAATGAGCCAATATTAGGGCTTAACATTCATACTTATGGCCAAAGAGGATTATGATAATAAAAGCACAGGAAGTGAGGGTAATGAAGAAGAAGTTGTGGTTGATATGGAAGGAGAACTGATCAATGCACTGGAAGAGATTGACAGACTCAGTATTAAGAACAAAAAGCAAAAACAATTGCTGATACAGTTCATGAAAGACAATAAATATCTTGATGAAGACTTTGCCCTACTAAAAGTAGAATTAGAAGAGGCAAAGAAAATCGAGGACATTCTAAAACAACAATTATCAGAAAGGAAGGCAATATGTAAATCTTTGGAAGAAGAAGTAGTGAAAACTAGGAAAGAGTTGGAGAAGTTTCAAGCCTTGTATCATCAGAATCTGTCAAGTATCAAAGCCTCAGAAGGATTAGCCACCATTCTGAATCAGCAAAGGAATCCAAAGCTGAAAACTGGTTTGGGTTATGAAGAGGGATCAAGTAGTGGTCAGCCAAGAAACAAAGAATCCATCAAATTTGTCAAATCTACAACCAATGACAACAACAAACCTGCAGAAACAAAGGAAGACAATCAGATGCCCAGGAGGAGTAAAGAAAAATGTGCCCAAACTAAATCTGTAGAACAAAGAAATAATGCACTCCCTGCTCAAGGAAGAAATCGACCTGTTCAAAGAAGACAACCATTTTCCAAGTACCAACATTTTTTCTATGGATATTATTTATTCTATTCTAACTTTGGTCATAAAGCTGTAAATTTTTCTTTAAAATTAAAGTATGAGCAATTAAGACATTCAAGGTATAGATATCTTCCACAACAAAGAATGAGACAGCCAAGTAAGAAACCACCACAGACTGCAAATCACTTGATGGATGGGAAAAGGACACAGGTTAAGCATGACAATCGTTATGATCCTTTATTCAATGAACCAGAATGTTACATCTGTCATAACTATGGACATAAATCTATTGACTGTCGCTTAAGGAACTATGAACCAGATTTGAATTCCCCTGCTGAAAATGTCAAGGTTTGGAAGAAGAAAGAAAGTGACAAGTGTGGATTAGTATTGTCAGCTCAAAGACAAACAAAACTTTGGTATATAGACAGTGGATGCTCCAAACATATGATGGGAGAAAAAGGTAAGTTTCTATCTCTAAGTGAAAGCAAATCAAGAAACGTAACCTTTGGAAATGATGCTCCAGGTAAAACAAAGTGTAAAGGGATGGTGAGTTTAAGTAATGGAAGAGGAAAATCCCAAGATGTTCTGCTTGTAGATGGGTTGAAACACAATATACTCAGTGTAAGTCAAATTTGTGACAAAGGATGCAAAGTGGTGTTCACGTCCAAGGACTACAAGATAAAGTCTGCAAACTCAGGACAAGTGGTGGCCAAATGCATAAGGACATAAAATAATGTATATGTGCTGAAAGAAGATAGAGAAGAGTGTCATCTAAGAAAACATGTTGAAAGATGGTTATGGAATAAGAGACTTGGACATCTAGACTTTGACCAGTTAATCAAGCTCAAAAATCTTGAGGCAGTAAAAGATCTTCTGAGAATATCAAAACCCCAAGATTCTATGTGTAAACCCTGCCAAGTAGGAAAGCTAACCAGGACACCGTTTAAGTCCAAGAGATTTACTTCAATAGAGAAACCACTCCAAATAGTTCATATGGATTTATGTGGACCATCAAGATAGGAAGGCACAAGGAGAGAAAACTACTTCATGATGATTATTGATGATTACTCCAGACTTACTTGGGTTGCCTTTCTCAAGGAAAAAACTAAAGCATTTGAGAAGTTTAAAATATTTAAGGATTTAACTGAGAATCAAACATGCAAGAGGTTAAAGGTAGTAAGATCATACAAAGGAGGAGAATTTATGTCGAGTGATTTCAAGAAATTCTGTGATAAGCATGGGATCAAGAGAGAATACACAATCCCAAGAACTCCACAACAAAATGGAGTAGTTGAGAGGCAAAAAATAATAGTGCAACAAATGGCCAGGTCAATGATGAATGAGAAGAACATTGGTCAAACCTACTGGGTAGAAGAAATACACACAGTAGTCCATGTTCTTAACAAAGCCCACCCTAGACCATAAAGTGACAAGACACCTTATGAACTGTGGTATGGGAGACCTGCTTCAATCAAACACTTCAAAGCCTTTGGGAGTAAATGTTACATAAAGAATAATGATGAGAACCTTGGAAAATATGATGATAGGGCTGATGAAGGTATCTTCTTAGGATATGCTACAAACAGTAAAGGATACATATGCTATAATAAGAGGCTGCATAAAATGGTTGACTGTGTTGATGTAAAAGTTGATGAAGGAATCCCAGCAAGAGAGGTGTACAATAATGAGTCTTCTACAGAGGACACAGCTAAAGATGAAGATGAACAGGTCCAAGAATAAGAAAATGAAGACTCTAAATCAGATGAAGACACAGATACTCAGATAGACTCAAATCAAGAGGCAACTTCAAATTCCTCCTTCAGAATCACTCAAAAGAATCATCCTGCAAGTCAGATAATTGGTGAAAAAGACAAAGGTGTACAAACCAGGAGAAAGATAATAAAAAATACAGAGCAATCACATATAGCTTTCATATCCATGCTGGAACCCAATAATATTAATGAATCTAGCAAAGATGAACATTGGGTTAAAGCAATGAATGATGAACTTGATCAGATTGAGAAAAACAATATGTGGGAGATGGTTCATAGACCTGAAGGTAAAAATATCATTGGTTCCAAATGGATCTTTAAGAATAAGTTGAATGAGCAGGGACAAGTTGTCAGGAACAAAGAAAGATTGGTCTGTAAGGGCTATGATCAAATAGAAGGACTGGATTTTGATGAAACATTTGCGCCCGTAGAAAGATTAGAAGCTATCAAAATATTTATTTCCTATGCTTGTCATAAAAGGTTTAAAGTCTATCAAATGGATGTCAAGTCATCTTTTCTAAATGGAGATTTAAATGAATAAGTCTATATGGAACAACCAGAGGGTTTCAAACTATCTGATAACCTTGAATTAGTATGCAAGCTGAAGAAATCTTTATATGGGTTAAAACAAGCCCCTCGTGCCTGGTATCACGGATTGGATACGTATCTCAAATACAAAGGGTTCAAGAGAGGAAAAATTGACAACAATCTATATATCAAAACAGAGGGTAATGATTTTCTCATTGTGTTGGTCTATGTAGATGACATCATCTTTGGATGTAATAAGGATTCACTGGTACAATGGTTTTCTTCTGCCATGGAGTTTGAGTTTGAAATGTCTATGATAGGTGAAATATCATTTTTTCTTGGTCTGCAAATTACTCAGAGGTCTGAAGGGATGTTCATTTCCCAAGAAAAATATCTAAGAGAAATGTTGAAAATGTTTCAAATGGAAGATTCTAAACCTGTGGGTACACCTATGATTACTGGATGCAAATTAATCAAGGATGATGACTCACCTGATGTTGATCAAAGTTCATATAGGTCAATGATAGGCAGCCTATTGTACATCACAACATATCGCCCAGACATAATGCATGTTGTTGGAATGGTAGGAAGATATTAGTCTACACCTAAACATAGTCATTTGCAATATGTCAAAAGGATATTCAAGCATTTGAAAGAAACAATGAATTATGGTTTGTGGTGTCCCAGAAATTAGAATTTTTAGTTAACTACTTATTCATATGCAGATTGGGAAAATTGTGTTGATGAGAGAAAAAACACCAGTGGAGGAGCATTCTTCCTGGGTGACTCATTAGTAGCATGGCTTAGTGAAAATCAAGGTTCCATTTCTTTATCAACTATAGAGGCAGAGTACATTGTTGCTGCTACCTGTTGCACTCAGGTATTATAGATGATTCAGACACTTGCAGACTTGGAGGTAAAATACGCAGCACCGATCCCAATTCATTGTGATAACATGAGTGCCATAAGTGTGTCTAAGAAACCTGTATTCCACTCCAAGACCAAGCATATTCCCATAAAATACCATTTTCTGAGAGAACAGGTCACCAATCAGGTTGTTAAGGTCCATTACATTCCAACCACAGAACAAATTGTAGACATCTTTACTAAACCCCTAGCCAAGACACCATTTTAATATCTCTGATAGAAGCTGAGTGTCATCCCGTCTCACACCTAAGAGATTCCATCCCATTAGGGGGAGTTTTGTATTGATTGAATATATGATACCTCCTAAAAATACTACAACAACTCAAGGGGAGCATGTTTTCTTTGACATTGATGTCAAAGGGGGAGAAAAAGAGTGGTCTGGACTGGATGTTACAGTTGGAGGTCCAAACAGATTAGCACAGTCATTCAGGGTTTCCATCAATGTCAAAGGGGGATATTGTTGGGCATGTTTACAGGTAGGTGTGCTTGTCATTGATGGCAAGATCAGAGTATGCAACGATGGAAAAAACAGGGACAACGTAAGCTCAAGAGGATTAGCGCAGAGTCACACGTAGTGAAAGAGTGTGCTTGTTCATTTGATGGCAAACAGACAAGCATGGAAATATCATAAGTGTAAACTCCATTTCACAGTTTCGGATACTGAGCATTGGAGGAGTCAAGGAAGTAACTCATGACAAGAATGTCGAAATGGTGAAATGAGAAACACCGAAATACATTGATCTGACTCCATTTTGGAGTTTCGGATACCGGGAGATTGAGAAGTCAAGAGTCGAGACTCTTCAACACAAGAGTCCCGAAGTTGCGAAATCTGAAACCCTGAAATCCTGAAGTAGGCACATCAACTGGAGTTTCGGATACCGAAATATTGAGAAGTCAAGAGTCGAGACTCTTCAACACAGGAGTCCCGAAGTCGTGAAATGAGAAACGTCAAAACCCCGAAATAGGCACACCAACAAAGAGTTCCACAGATCGGGAAATAACTCCATTTCGGAGCTCCAGATATCGGGAGTTGAAGTGTCAAAACACTTCACCACAGGAGTGATGAAATGCCCAATCGCTAAAACACGAAACGACAAAATATCGGACCATTGATCTGACTCCATTTCAAATTTTCGGATACCGGGAGTTGGAAGAGTCAGAGTGACTCACAACAAGAGTTTGCGACATGCGAAATTGCAAAATAGCGAAATGCGAAATGCCGAAATGATCAAAGCTAGTCAAGATAAGCTCCCTTTTTGGAGATTCGGGGATCGAGAGTTGGAAGAGTTAGAGTGACTCGCAATAGGAGTTTGCGACATGCGAAATCGCGAAATAGCAAAATGCGAAATGCCGAAATGATCAAAGCTAGTCCAGATAAGCTCCCTTTTCAGAGTTTCGGGAATCGAGAGTTGGAAGAGTCAGAGTGACTTGCAACAGGAGTTTGCGACATGTGAAATAGTGAAATGTGAAATGCCGAAATGATCAAAGTTAGTCCAGCCAAGCTCCTTTTTTTGGAGTTTCTTGGATTGCGACATGGAGCGTCAATATAACTCTTTACCATAGGAAATACGAAATGTCAAATGCCGAAATGCCGAAATGTTGATGTAGTCAGTGGTCACCGCCGGTGGTCATGTAAGTGGAAGGAACTAGCATAGCTAGGCGCACAGAGCATAAAAGGAAGAAGCACAGAAAGCACAAGGATGTGTGAAGCAAGATAGTGAGACACTAAAGGAAGGTTGAGGTGCTCTTGTAAAGGAAAACAGAAGATAAAAAATCGCAAGAAGATGCAGACAGAGAGATATTGATATAGGAGAACAAAGCAACATAGCAGAACATTGATAAGCCTGGTAAGCCAATGATAAATATTGTATCAATGTGATAAATTTATATATAGCAAACTTTATATTTCAGGGCGATTGGGAGGTGCTAGGGAGGACAATTTTCCTTAGAGGTTCAAGTGGGTGCTTGAACACAGGGAGTTGTAGCTTCCATCTGGTTGCAGCTAGAGAAACTAGGGTGGCAGAGTGGTGCAAGGGAGAAATGTTGTTCTCTGTTGTACAGGTTGGTGCCTGTGTGACTAGAATTTGGTGCTTCCATCCAGTTGGAGCTGGAACATTTAGGGAGTTGGTGCTTCCTTCTAGTGGGTGCTAGAGAAACTAGGGAGTTGGTGCTTCCTTCTAGTAGGTGCTAGAGAAAACAGAGAGTTGGTGCTCTCAGCAAGTTGCAGCTTGCAATAAAGAGGTTGTAGCCTCACAATGAGTTGGAGCTCATATGTATGATAATGTGCATAATGTAAATATTACTTATCATATAAAGAAGAAGAGGTTTTTACCCTTTATGGGTTTCCTCAAGAAATATCTGTCTCTATATATTTCATATGTGACAATGATGTTGAATGCTCTATTTCTTACTTCCTTGCATTATTGTGATTGTCATTAAGTTATCTGCAAAGAATTTAAAATAAGCATTATTTTTTAAGCATGGTAACAACTGATTATCCCCCCCTCTCAATTGTCCAACACTTACCTTGGTCTTAGTTCCATCAAAGTTTAAAGAAAATTCCCTAGCTACCTCAGGGTGTCCCCTCTACATATTTTGACAAAAAGTTAGGCAACCAACCCTTTGGAATAACTCCTTGATCATAGGTTCAACATCAAACAAGTACATATCAGAAGGCTCAGTCCTGACTACACTCCCACCATTGTGAGACTTCTTCTTTTGATGTGTATCCATTGATAGAAACATGATACCAAACACTACAATGTTATGAGAGGTATGTGAATCCAAGCAAGGAAAAAATTCTTCAGGCTTTGAATGGTGGTCCTTGTCTAGGTTTTTCATGGTTTCCCTTCAATTAACTTCTAAACTAGTGAGAGAACATTTTGATGGATTAGAAAAGGAACAAAATCCCTTTAGAGAAAAGGTATGCAAGGAGAAAACACTGTCAAGTTTTAGGCTAACATAAAACCACCATGCAAGGTCATCATCATTTTAAAAGCAAATGCTCCTAAGTTCTTCATTGTTAACAGACTTTGAAGTGAAAATATGAAATTACACCATGAAGGAAAAGAGTTGATGTTGGAAAAGTGAGAAGAAATGATGACATTGGGTTGAAACACAATTTGCGCTAGATCATGGGACCTATAGTGCAATTTTGTAGCGGTTTCTATAGCGTAGCATAGAAAACAAGGGCCAAGAAATAAATAGGCACAATAGCTCTAGTAGAAAATTTGATTCAATTTCAGTGGATAAGGCTGACAATATGTAGATGGCTAAGAAATTTGTGACAACATTGGTAAAGGGGCTGGTAGGTGGAGGAAACTACAATTTGCAGCACCGGGTGGTACGAAACGTTAAGCAAAACCTTATATGATATTCAACAGAGCTCGTATTTCTCAATGAGTACCTGGACACCATAGCTTGATTGTTGATGATTTTCAGAAGGCATGAATTTGTTTGAAACTGTCTGAGTATTCAATTCACCTTGGTTGACTGGTCTATAGAATAATCCACAATTTTGTCTGGACTAGGATTTTTTGCAATGCCGAGCTAGGAGCATAATTCAAACTTTGATGAACAGTTAGAAATATTTAATGACCAAATCACGATTATTCCTTTTGAAAACATGGATGATGAAAATAATGAAATGACATGAAATCAAATTCATAATTGCAAATAATGATAAAGAGGGAGAGTGTACAAAAGATGCGCTACAAAAACTACTAGTGAGTTGGCAGCATACTTGAAGGGATTTGATTTGAATCCTTAACGGGTAAAGGGATAGAGTGGAGAGGTTCAAGTGTATGAATGGAGGTAGTGACATGTCAGGCTTATGGTTTCATGAGTATTGTAGTGATAGTTTTCAAATCATGTGATGAACCAAGGGTTTAAACCATAGGTGTGGGTCACATATGTGAGCCAAGATCCATCATTCCATTTATTTGAGTTAACCTAAGAAAAGTATAAGGAGAAAAAATAAAAAAACAAACCTAAAAAGACTAAAGGATAAAAAATTAAAACTTAAGGGGAAAAATTGACCCATGAAAACTTCATCTGATAACGATATGTTTGAGGGTTAGTTGTGAGAGATTGCACATAGATGAAACAACTTGTATGAGGTATGGTTTTGAGAGCTAGGGCATAGACCTTGAGTTGTTGTTGTTATTTGTAATTGTTTCATAGATAATATGTGTTGAGGCATACAACTGGTACATGTGTCGGAGGTATTGAGTACAAATCCTTGAGTATTAAGGCATATCTTGTATTTATTTGATATATGGTTGAGGGATTTTGGTTGTGATGTGTTGTTGAAGTTGTTGGTTTATTTTGAGGTTGCATTTCAGTAAGGGTTTTATGTCTAGTCCATGTGAGGGCTTATTACACATGATTATGATTGTATGCACATGTATGGAACACAACTAGATAAACATAGATTCACATGGTTTGAGTGATATTGTTGTGATATTGGGTATGATATCTACGTTATTAGATCTGATCTATTGAGGAGATTATTGGTACAAGTTGTTGGTATATGTTAGTACAGGTTGATTACAGTTTATTGGTACAGGTTTATTATAGGTTATTGGTACAGGTTGGTTATAGGTTGTTGGCACATATTGGTATAGGTTTACAATGGCATGTCTCACAAGGACAATGTGTTAGTCATTTCATCATTTGAAACTTATATTTTAGGGTGGTTAGACAGGGAAAGGAAAGGGGGTTGTATCCTCCTTCCGATTGGTGTAGGAGAATCAGGGAGTTGGAGCTTCCTTTAGGTTGGAGCCTGAGGACTAGGTGGTTGTAGCCACCTTCTGGTTGTAGCTGGAGAACCCAGGGGGTCGTATCCTCCTTCAGGTTGGAGCCTGAGAAACTAGGGGGTTGGATCCTCCTTCCATTTGGAGCTGTGTATATTTTAACCTTGTACAATATTTTACTGCAAATAGATTTTCAATAAAAGAACATAAAAGATACAATGGAAAATACACACATTACACGAAGATTTTTCCCTTAGAAACCCAAGCTGGGAAAACCAACATATTCTATATGCATTCATAGTGATACATTGGATACAATACAATATACATATAGGAGCCAAGGAAATCCAAAACCCTAACCCAGTGACTTGGATTAGTAAACAACCCTAATTCCTTAACCAGAAAGAGAAAACCATCGACAAAAACCATGTGTCAAAAAACCTCCCAACAATGGACATGAAAATCGAGGTGACACGAAAAATGAGGAAAAAATGTGACATGTTTCCCGAGGAAAAAAAAAAATTCGGGGGCACTGTCCGCTGTGTGCCTGGCGCAACGTAGAAAACACTGAAACTAGTCATGAAAATAATATAACAAATACCCAGCATTCTCCCACTTTTTTCTTTCTTTGCATACATGGGGTTATAGGGTTACATAGTCAACAATCAAGGGAAACAATGCCCATGGATCCTCTACACCAAGAGAACTTCTCATTGCTCACAGATTTTGTTAATAAATATGCAACATTATTCAAAGTGTCCACCTTCATCAACAACACTTTATTTTCTTCAACTATGTCTCTCACAAAGTGATATTGAATATCAATATCCTTTGTCTTTGAATGATAAGTCTGGTTATTTTCCAGGAAAATTGTAGTCTAACTATCACAATCTATCCTTACATATTGTTATACCAACGCAATACCTGAACATAATATTTGTAACCATAATGCTTCCTTACTTGCATGAGTGGATACCATGTATTCAACTTCTATATTTGAAAGTGCGACTACAACCTGTCTTTTTCTCATCTAATTGATTGATCCTCCAAACATGTTAAACACATACCCCTTTGTAGATCTCCTACGATATAGATCTACAAATCAATTTGCATCCACAAAGCCATGCATGTCTAACACTCTGTCCAATCCCAGTCTTCCTTGGTAGCACAATCCATAGCTAGCAGTGCCACGAAAATACCTAAAAACCCTTTTCACTGTTGTCTAATGCTCCTTCCCTGGTTTTGAAATATACCTACACAAAACTCCTACTGCATGTGCAATGTATGGTCTAGTACAAACCATTGCATACATCAAACTTCCAACTTCACTCACATATGGAACGCGAGACATGTCCTCCTCCTCTTCCGATGTCTTGGGAAACTGATTCACAGATAACTTTACACCAATAGGAATAGGGAACTTGACCAGTTTACATTCCTACATATTAAACCTTTGTAATATTGTCTCGACATATTTTCTCTGGTTTAACCAAAGTTTCCTCTTTTTTTGATCTCTTTTAATTTCCATTCCCAAAAAGAAATTTGAAGCACCGAGATCCCTCATGTAAAATTTAGAGGACAACTAAGTTTTCACATCGTGGATAATCTCATTGTTGTTTCCTATCAGCAACATGTCATCCACATACAAGACCAAATAAATCAAATGATCACCAATTAATTTAAAATACACACAATAATACTCTTTGCTTCTTGTGAAGCCAAGTCCCAACATATAAGTATCAAATTTTTGATACCACATCCTTGGTGATTTTTTTAAACCACACATGGACTTTTTCATCTTGCATACCATCTCCTTCTTTCCCTTCACAATAAATCCTTCTGGCTGCTTCATATAGATTTCTTCTTCTAGATCCCCATGTAGGAATGTTTTCTTCACATCCATCTGTTCTACTTCAAAATTAAATGCAACAACAACAAATAACATAAATATTATAGAAGTTAACTTTGTAATAAGAGAAAAAATATCACCAAAATCAATTCCCTCAACCTATGAATAACCCTTTGCTACTAACCAAACTTTGTATTTCTCCACTTTTCCTTCTACATTCATCTTCTTTTTAAATACCCATTTTCTTCCAATGAGATTTCTTCCAGTTGACAACTCCACTAGATCCCATGTGTTGGACCTTGGTCATGTCTTAAGGAAGAAAGCAAAGATGAAGGAAGAATAAATACAAAGTATGAAGTGTGCGGAAGGAACACAAATCGAGGAAGGGTCGAAGTGGTTAAAGAAGCATAAAATAAGGAACAAAGTAAAGGGAAGAAAGTCGTTGAAAGAGAAGATCAAGAAAGACAAAGAAGTAAAGAAGATAGATCATGGAAAATTCAACAAGTGGAAGAAGACATTAATGGGTGCTTTGGAGCACCTCGTGAAGAAGAAGGAAGAACAAGTCGATGAAGTCCTTAAAATGAGGGTTATGTGGACCCATGGTTTTTGTCACCTGGGCTTCGACCCATGGTTTTCTAAGAGTCATGGAATTTATAAATAGAGGTCTAGAAGAGTTGATATAGGAGATGATAGTTCTGTTGAGAGGTAAAAGTGTTATGTTTTAGGTAATTCTTGTATTTTGGGTTTTTAGTTGGGTGTGAAGATGGACCCTACAACTGGGTGCATAGGGACAGGAAATAAAGAGGAAGAGAGAGAAGGATCTACATCTGAGTGCACATATAGAACTATATATATTCATCTATTCTATCAATAGACATAGTTCTATGGATGTATCCCTAGGGAGAGGGTGAACCCCGTAAAATCATTTTGTTCCATGTGGTTGATGCTTTGTTATTTACTACCTTTTACACTGTTATTGCACTGTTATTTTTCATGTCGAAGATAAGAAGATATAACTTACTTCACGAAGTTAAGAATAATACTATTAAGAATCTTTGGGATATTTTGCATTTTTGTTTTGGAATCATCTTGCGTTGTTGTAGACACTTGTGTCCTGCAACCTCCCTATTACTACTTCAGGTGAGACTTCATCTGCTTCACAGGTGTTGTCATAAGGCTAGTAGTTAGGGTTTGTTGGTGCACTATTAGAGTTGAACCCTAGGCCTACCCCTGTGCCAACAAATGGATCTATTGTCGAGACCAAGATATTCTTGAGGGAATGTCAATGTGGTTTCCATCGAAGACAAAAATTCAGAATTGGATAGAAGAACAAGAAAGGGACTTCACCGAAGCTCAGAAAAAGAACCCTAGAATTAGTACAAAAGACTGGTTGGGAAGTGTTGGCAGCCATATTAATCTCTATCTTTTTTTTACAAGTTGCCCACACAAGGTTTTTAAACCCTCATTAATCATCGCAACTGTTTAAATGATATCATTGTTCTTCACTTTTCACATACCTTCTTTTCGTTTTCGTTTTCACGACTGCAAGCGTGAAAACCCACAGCTAGAATTCATGCTGATTACATAAAAGGATTAATGATCATTTGGTTTATCATGAACCTACTTGTTTACATGGTTATAACTCCTTGACCTCAAACACACCACTGGTTACATATTTATCAAAACACCAAACATTTATGCATTTGACTATTGTTAATATGGTGCTGATTTATAAAATATTTGACACAATGGTTTGTTTGACAAATTTATTTTTGGGTCAAATCGTCGTTATGTAATGGTTCATTTGACATGTTGATCAAATTTCTTTTGGATATGCACTGTTATGATTTGAATGTACCATTACACCAAGGCACCGTTCCAAGTACAGCCCGATATGATGTTCTTGCATGGCCTCGATTTACACCACTATCCTCGCACGCATAGCATTAATTCTATGCCCTTGCATTTCAAGTTTCCTTTGCATTGTGTTGGGGAAGCTTCGAGAAAATGGTTATGTGTCTATCCTGTCAAACCCTATCGCCGAATACCCTATTTATTTTGTGCTATTAGCTATGGCTGTCATAGTGAGAATCGAACCCAACGGTGTCTAAACTTTGTTGTTGTTTGATAATGCCCGAGAGGACTTAAAGAGGAATGGTTGGCGGGTCTTTGTTGAGAAGTTCGAGGGTTTTAACCTGGCAGTTGCTCAACAATTCATGCTAACATTCAATGGTTGCAGAGCCAAAATTGGGGATGTCCAGCTCGAGTTAAACAAAGATTTCATTAGCTCATCCACTGGTCTGCCAGCCGTGGGACAAAAATGGTTTAAAAACTCAAAGGTTGACGAATTTCCTTGGTCACTATTGTTTACCTCAAGGAATATTAACAACTACGACAAAGGTATGCCCGTTACAGCTCTAAAAACTAAATGGCACAATTTGTTAGCTATTGTCAAGCAGTTCGTTACCTGTGAGGGTAGATATGGTTTAGTTTTCTTATACCACTTGCAGTTGCTCATGAGTTTTATCGATTTTCCCTTAAACATGCCATATTTTCTCCTTCGGAGTTTATACAAAATGGCCAAGTGTTTCAAAAGGGAGAAAGATGACTCCAGCCTCTTCCACCACTGTTTAATTAAATTTATTATGGTTCATCAGTTGAAGTTGAATGGCCATTGTTGGGATGCTTTCTTGTTTAGGAATGGTTTTGCTAGTCCTTAAATAGGACAAGTTGACAAATCCGTTGTTACAGAAACCCTTGTCAGGCCTGTCATTCCCCCTCCTTCGCTCTTTCCCTCTATTGAACCCTCGACCTACCCAAACACTACCCAACCCGACACCCTGCCTGATTCATGTCCAAAAGATGGTCGTACGCCTGTTAAAAAGTCTGCAAAGAAAAAGGGTAAAGGTAGCAGTGATATCAATTACAAAGGTAAAAAGGCTGCGCGCTCGGTTTCACAGTGTGCCCGTAATAAACCTAAAGAAAACACAGACCAAAAACCAATTCTGTTAAGTGAAGATTTCAATTCTGAAATTGAATGGTTTCTAATCGAAGAGTATCCATACTCATACAGACTTTGCTCAGTTAAGCCCTATGACTATGTGACGAACCTCCCACCGTGTCTTAGAGATGACCCCAACTTCCCTAGTATCAAACTCGACAGAGAACCTACAGGTCAAATAAGAAGTTCCTCACCTGTGAATACACAACCTGTTCAACCAAAGTGCAACCAATGTCAGTCATGGCTCGACCGATATTACAGAGAGGTCCCTTTGCTCCAATCTCGGATCAAGTCCTTGGAGGACCGAGTGAATGTGCTAACTAAGGAGAACGACAGATTGCAAGCTAATGATAAAAGACAGAAAACCACAGGTTCTGTTGTCTTTAAGAATGTGGAGGCAACCACTGCCATTGTGAATTCAAAAATAGCTTGATTAAAAGGAATCCCTGAATCTGAGGTATGGTATTTTAAAAGTAATTTTAAGATGATTTTGTTTTTGTTTTGAATTAGCATACAATATTTGTTTGCTCAAATTGCATCTATTTCCGTTTTGATTGAATTGATAAAACACGATTCTGTTTATAATAATAACTAGCTACAGAATCATGAGATTTTGTAGCTAGTTACTAAAATTTAAATTTTTTGATTTTACAACTAAAATGCAATCTGAAATCATGTATTCTTGTGCGTTTTTAGGTACACATGAATTCTGAAGGAGATTGGATCGCTAGTGGCATCTCTAAACATGCTATTTCTTTACATGGTTTTAGATTAGGCTGTTAGTTTTGGATAGAAATGGGAATTTGGGAGATTGTATTCCCCACAATTTTTGGAACAAATTTGATAATTTCCACAGGGAATGTTTTGATCCTGTGGCCTTTATAAATGTATGATTTTGTAAACAAAGACCCATCCCTGCCTGGGAGCAGAAACTATGGATTTTTGATTATCAGACTTGAATGAAAGTGGATATTTGCACGGCTTTAGCTTCAATATATCATATTTTTGTTCAAGTTTTGCTCATTTCGATTTGTAATCAAATTTTGACTACTTTAGATATCATGATTTGTCACAGGTTGATGTGATGAGATTTATATAGTGTCCATGTTTTATGTCTCTCATTTTATATATAGCAATTAATCTATTCACATTTGATGATTAGAAGGTTGATCTTCTTTATTCAATGAGCAGTTATATGCAAATTTTCATAGTCATATTTATCTTAATATGATCATTTGTCAAATGATAAATTGATGTTGCTACATATCTTACTTGTTCTGTCATTAGCATTCAAAGCGTTACTGCTTCGTGTTTACGAGAAGCATTGGTAAAATCTGGTGCGAGTTGGCCTCATCAAACAACAAACGTAGCTGCTATGCACAGGACGAATAGGAGATAATAGTTCAGGTCAGTTTACTAGTTTCATTCTATTAGTTCAATTAATATAAGAATTTTCTGTAGTTTAGATACACTGTATAGATTGTTATTTTTATTTCTCAACTAGATAGTTGTCATTTCATTTCTCGTTCATAAAATTTATAAAAAAAAAAAAAATCAAAAATACTGAAAAATAGCTTTGCTGTCAATTCATATATGATTTTCACAGTTTTCGATCAAAATTTGCATTTTGTGAATACTATACATATAATAGAAATATAAATATATCAATACATTGTACATCTAATAAGTAGAAATACTATTCTATTAAGTTAGTATAATTTAGACTGTATATTGTTCTCAGCAGTAGTTTTTCATTTAGTTAGTTTCTTTAGCTTTTGTTTTTTCACTTTCGTAGGACTAAAAAAGGATAACGGAGCCGCAAAACCCATCAGAGTGGATTAATCCAAACAACTTGGGTTATTTAGACAACCCTGGATGGGATCCACTCCTCCAGTTGACGAGCGGTCAATTTCGCCCGTCAACAAATGGCGCGAGAAGGAGGGCCTAGAAATTATTAATGGCACGAGGTGGTCGTAAGACCCCTCCACCACCTACCTGCTCACCTATAGTGATAAGAAGTAATTCAAATGACAACATTGTCCCTCAAACAACAACCACATCAAACGACAATCTACGGATCACAGTTGAACCAATAACTCCAAATCCTACAGGTGGTGACATATAAGAGATTGTCCGCCAATCTCTCATAAGAACACACAGTGCCTTCACCCGCTTAAGACAACCTGTTGATACAGAGAGGGGGGTGAATCAGTATCCAATACAATTTAAAAACCTTTTTCAACTTATTCTTAAACCATTCAATTATATCCAATGAGCAATGAACAATAGTATAAGAGTTACACCAATACACCATAATACACCATGCACAGTATATGAGAAATAATCAATAGTTTTTGTTCAAGGGAAGTAATGACTTCCAAAGGTAGCTACAGCTTCTAAATGTAAAGGGAGGGATAAAACTCCAAGAGGAAGATACAATCCTCCAATATCAAGAGATATTTGAACTCTCTATCCTTGCCCCTTCCTTCTACCCAAGAATATATGAGAGATAATAAAACTTTACATTAAATCATCACCATCAACCAATCATCACATAGAACCTGATAATGCTTTTTGAGACTTCTTCAATTTCTGCAATTATTCAATTCTTGGAGTACTTTGATCCTATAGATAATTTTACTCAATGTATTCTCTGAAACTCCTCTAATTTTCACTGCTTTAATCCTCCCCAAAAAGAGGTTATAGAAAGAATGGTAGACTTTATTCAATTCTGGTCTATTCAGAAGACCCAACTTGTACAGCATGCCCTGTGCTCAATATTTAACATCTGATTCAGAAACTCTCACAAAAGAAACTAAAGTCTATGCTCTTTCCAATGGAAGTGGTCCCACTTCATTTGGAGTTTGTATGAAAAATTTATGACTGTTTTATCCAGAACACCTTTTTTTTTGACTTGTTTCAGGACTGGTCACAAACCCTATATTCCACAGAGTGTATCTCCATAATTATAGCGAATCAAGAGCTGAAATTTTTACCAGAGGTACCTTGATATGT
>JASDQU010509878.1:21515-40393 GCA_032191745.1 Picea mariana | reverse complement strand
GTGAGGCTGCTACCTCTGTTTTACAAGCTGCAACTTGTGTGAGAGCACCAACTCTCTGGTTTCTCTAGCACCCACTAGAAGGAAGCACCAACTCCCTGAATACTCCAGCACCAACTGGATGGAAGCACTAACTTCCTGAATGTTCCAGCACCAACTGGATGGAAGAACCAACTTCCAGTTACACAGGCTTCAACTTGTATAACAGAGAACACTTGTTCTCCCTAGCACCACCCTGCCACCCTAGTTTCTCTGGTTGCAACCAGATGGAAGCAACAACTTCCTGTGTTCAAGCTTCCACTTGAACCTCTGAGGACAACAGTCCTCCCGAGAATCTCCCAACCTCCCTAAAATATTAAATAATGAATACATAGACAACTTATGCAGATACATCACTTCTTACCATTTTTACTCTGTTCTATAAATCTGATCTTCAACAAATTGTTCTGCAATTCTTCTTCCTCAATAGGTCAGCTCTGCATCACTTTCTTCTATCATTCTTCTCTGCTTCTGTTCTGTCTATCCTTCTTCTCTGCATTTCATCTCACTCTATGCATTTTCTTCATTTCTTTCTATGCCTCTTCTCACTTTATTTTTCTTACTGTTTACTCATTTTTCCTTCAGAACGACCAACCAGATTTAGTCTTGTTCATATTCTTTTATACAAGCTACCTTGACGATTCCACTTCCCCTTCCAATAGGTAATACAAGGACATCTTTCTTGGCAACTGAAACGCTAACCGATTTGTCATCATCAGTCCATTTCTCTTAACTGATTCATAACTGAAGTGTTAATGTGTGAGGAGGAACAATAGCCCTCTGATCAATACTTGACCCAACGGTCCAGATCTAATCGAGATTTCACTCATCGCGATTTCGGCATTTGCGATGTCAAAATTCACAAGTCCTCCGGACTCGCGATTCTCCGATTCCTGATGGCTCATTTCATACGCTAGCCCTCCTAAGCTTAGCTCCCGGTCAACGTGACCATCACTCCATGAACACATCCTTATCTTTGACAATTGGCCTCCACTACGCCGCCGTCCTCCTTCGCTGCTGTGCTGACATCTGGCCCCCACTCATCGAGGTTTTCGCGGATCGCAATTCTGACTTGCACGAAACTCTTGTCAACGAGATCCCTGATTTCCCGATGAACAAAATGCCGATGGCGCCTTGATCTTCGACACCTGTCCCTCAGATGGACGGTCTGGATCCCTTCGAGATTTTGAGACTTTCGATATCAAGTGACTTTGTCATTTCAAAGTCTCGATCACCGATGCCTCTGTTGACGTCACACGTGGTTTGACACATGTTAGATCCTGCCACATGTCACTCTGAGTGGTGACTTACATGTGCCTGAAGTGTTGAATCTGCCTGCCACTTGTCATTCCCTGGTTGTGCCACGTGTCCCTTGCTGACGTGGTCTGCTATCGTGAGTTGGATCAACAGTTCAGATGCAATATTGGCTCAACGGCTACGATTGAATCGCAATATTGCGTTTCGCGATTTCGGAGTTCTTGATGTCAAGAGATTTTGGCATTACAAAGTCCCGATCCCCGATACTCCGATACAGNATTGTTCACGAGATTCGTGAAACTCCGATTCTCGATTCTCCGATGAGTAAAATAAACGGTCCATTTCTCAAGCTTTCTTTAACAACTGCGATCAAATCGTGAAATCACATATCGTGATTTTGGGGTTTTTGTTGTCGAGTGAATTGGACATTTCAAAGTCCCGATCCCCGATGACTTATCTCCCTCGCAGATTCTGTAGATCTGACGGCTGACGGGTATTAGCTTTTTATCTGACGGCTCAGATCCTCTCTCCGACAAGGACTGTAAATTATGGTCCAGATCTGTTTTGAATTCAATGGTTACGATTGAACCGTGATCTTGTTGTAATCTGACTGATACAAATCCATCAATGTCAACGACCATTAGCTGTCTGCAAACTTGCCATCAATGACAACAACCATCAACACGCATTCGCTGCTTGTTCAATATTTGCCAACACAGTCTTCAGCCTATTCTTTCATAAATTCTTTGCTCAATCTTGCTTAACCCTTTCCATGATAAACCCATCATTATATAGGAGAAGGTGAAGTGGTTGAAAGGATGAGGATGATCCCACCAAATCAGAGAAGCTAGTAGGATCACAAACATACATACACCACCTCACATTCTAGAAGATTCTCCTTATAGAAACTTCATGAACTTATTCCTTTCCTTAGCTTCAAACGTCGCCGCTCCCTACCTATATAGCATCCTGTGGAAACCCCGCGAGCCAGGCATAGAGAAGCCTGTAGAAATCAAGGATTTTTGGACTGTGTACCATTGTCCGCCTACAACGTCATTCTAAAAATATGCCTTGTAGGGGAAGAATTCAGTCATTTTCCTCATGAAAAAGATTGTTTTGAGAGCCTGAACACATGCTTGTATAGTCATCATCAGGGTGACAAAAATATTGTGTAACATAATTCCCCCCAAAGTATGAGATTGGAACTCGTGACAACTGAAATACTTTGTAAAATGCATGTGTGTGTTGGGAAAAAGGAGCACACCAATCAGGAACCTGCAAACAATCAAGCATTTGCACAATATTATACCATCTTTGAGGTAGGAATTCCCATACTCAGATGAAAAATGATTTGAATCATAAACTTCAGTCATGGCCACCAATCATACACTGCGGATCCATGTCATCAAGACGATACATAGCCACCAAGAATACAATGTGGATCTGTGTTAACAAAATTGAAATCAGGACATAGCCACAAAACATACACAGTGGATCTATGTGTCAATACAAATCGTAAATACTCCATCGCAACCTGAACCAAGGTGATGAGATCCAGGGTCTTCAATCCCATCATCCGTAAGTGCGAATCTAACCATGCGATTACAAGTGTTGAAGTCAAACATGGTAGAAACCACTTTATTACTGGCCATTGATGAAACCCATTAACAAGTGCAAGGGAAATCACCATTGATGTCAATGAATCCCAAGGTACCTTAATACAATCCAACGAATGTGAATAAATGAGCTGAAGTCGAACACTCGAGGGAATCTTTTGATCATGGACCAATGATGTGAATCCATTGTTGAAAGCGAAGAAACCTGCCATTGAGGCATGGAGGCTCTAAGGTACTAAAATGATTTCTATGTCTCGTTCCTGGATAATGAGTTGAATTCGACAGGAATATGACTCGTCACAAGAGGGCCTTGATGTATCCCCCATCAATGAAACACAATAAGTAACATATTTAGGGTAGGTCAAAGTATGAAAAGGACTCGAAATTGACATAGGGAAGGCCGACATGGTAGGAATTGAGAATTTCATATGGCCGACTCGAAAGAGGGGCTTGTTTGGACTTTTATTGAACATATGAACAACGTGACAATGGTCTTGGTAGCATTGACTCAAAGACAACCCAAGATACATATTTGCATAAGGTCAAACAAGAGACAAATGGATTTTCCAACCCAGATTCAAATGATGAAAGGGGGGTGTCATGTTCAAGAGTGACTAGTATTTCCACTAACACAGATACAGAGACACATTTCTTTCCCAAATTTTCCCCCACCATTTCTGGTGAGTACCTCATTATTTTTATGCAAACTTGAGGAGGATAACATATGCTTGTTGATGTAAGATCATCCTTCAGACGAGTCCCTCAGAGTGTGTTTATCAAACCCTAAGAAGGAGTGGTTCGGTCCCATGTGGGTCTTTCGATGTTTGTTTAATGAGTCCAAAGATACAAAACTTAGGGGTTTTTCATGTTTATAGAGTTTGAAAAACACGTTAAAGAGAACTCTCTCAGTTCCTCTTTCGTAAATTAATTCAATGAGACCGAAAAAGTGATAAAATATCGCCCATCGAATGTTTTATTCAAATACTTTTACGAGAGTGAAAATAACAAGGTCGCTCGACAATCTTTTCGTTTTTACGAAGTGTGAAAAGAGCTTAAATGATACTCCATGGGTTTCTCTTTTCGTGTTTCCACAACAAGTACGAAAAAAATGAAAAAAGTATACTTGGTTTCATTCTCATTGATTTTCGAGCACGAGAATGAACAAAGACTAGGCTCGAGTTTTTTCTGAAAAACCCTAAAAAGAACTGGTATATGTGACAAATAGAAAAGCGATTCAAGAAAAACATCCATACTGCATTGTTCATGAATTTAGTCTTTCCACCTGTGAAAACTAAAAGACTCATGGGACCATTAGAACTTTAGGTTATGAACAAATGCATTAAAATAATATAAATATTATTAGAAAAAGAAAAAATTGAAATAAATAGGGGTAAAACCTTTTATTGCTATTTCATTCAAAACTTGTCTACAAACCCTGTTTTTACCTCATATTTCAGCTGTTGATTGTGAGAAGCACATGCTACCATTCAACAAACTGTCTCCGTCAACACGGTAAACTCATCATCCTCTTCTTTTTCAATGGATTGAAATTCATTTATTTGGGTTAAAAGGTAGTTTTTGGATGAGTTTTTGGGCTAATAGGCATGCACTGGGGCCGTTGCAGGTGACTAGTATCGGGACCTGCGAAAATCAATGATTTCTGCAGGTGCCCTATGGCTCACTTATGGAAACCCCACATTGTACTAAAACTTTGTCTGCGATGACCAAAAACCCAAAACATTATGCATGCATTTGACCCAATTGTTTTTTCAAAAGAAACGATTGAAGATGCTAATCCCCTTTCTCATCTCCATGAATGTATTTGATTTCCAAAATGTTGGAGTGGAGAGAATGAGAACACGAGGATGATGAATTCATGGCCTTGAATGATCTAGGCATCGTCAATTCCCTTCAATAGTGCGAATTGTTAAATGTTTTTAAAATCCAGGGCATGAGAGCCCAATTGAGGTTACTAGAATACCCCATCCACATGTGGGATGTAGACCAGCAGGTGTTTCATGTGGGTGTCAACTTTCTTTCCTTAGATATCGAAGACATTTACTTCTTAATGGGGTTATCCCATCATGGAGCACATGTGACCTTAACAAGATGTCGAGGTGGTGGTCTGTCGATGAGCAAATACATCCGTCGGCACTGTGAACCCGATGTTGAGAGATGTAAAGGTAAGGTAGCCATCAAAGGTGTAAGAGATTTAACTCTCCAGACCATCCTTTTTACCATTGCACGTATGGTGGGAAGTGCATCTCCACACATGGCCCTCCAAAGTTATTTTTAGTATGTCGTGGAATGCATAGAACCTCATGTGTTCAACTCGTGCGATGGTCTTCTTCACAGTATGAAGACACAATTAACCAAAAGCAAGAATGGGGACCTGAAGAAATTCAGGTATGGATCTATTTTTGTGTATTTCTTTTTAGAAAGAGTCCCTCATTTATGCCTATAGGTAGAGTGGGGTATACCAGCACCACGGGATCCGAGGATGAAAAGGTGGTGCGATCTCATGGTTCGACATGTAGTGGGCCCCATTATTAAATACAACAATGCATTCTTTGACTGGTTGAGGCCTCAAATATTAATGATAGATGATTATGCCTATGCCGGTTTAGACTTTCAAGGTGACCCCGATTTGGTTCTACCTGAGGGTTTTCAGTGGGGGGACCTGGGTAAGAAAAACATTTTGTTTTTATGGTGTTTTTGTGAATTTTTAGAATATAAGATGTTTTTTTATATATGCTCTCTATCCAATGACTAATAAATTTTTTTGACCATGCAGATGTAGGGCCACACCGGCCTCTGGGTACATACCTCACTCAGAGACGAGGGGAAGCAACTGTAATAGCAAGATGGGATGTTGATGACTATGAGGCAGTCGAGCAGAATCTAGAGGGTTTGACAACAGACATCCCAGACATCCCGATCGACGAGATTTCGAGGCGTTATCAACGCCACACTGTAGGCATGTCTGGTTCACTCAACCGACTAATTCGTAGGGTAGCATGGGTTGTAGTATGCTACCGTGAGAAGCATCTATGATGCTATTTTGTAGAAGCCACAGGCTTCATATTTTGATATTTTGGTCTTTGGACGGAAATCACCTTTTTGTAAAACATTTTTATCGTTATATATATATATATATATATATATATACATGAGGATTCTACCGGCTTACTTTGCTTTATATACAACATGTGATGTGTGATTGGATTTATAAATGTCTCAAATGTCTGTCTAACACATAATTAGCTAATGCACCGGTTAATGTATTTAGACATCTAGGAATGTGTTGATACTTAATATAATGAAAATAACGGTCCAAGAGGCGAATTCGTAAATATACCTGTAACAAGGTAGGGCTTCATATAGTATAGATGTTACTTAACTATAACACTACTAGCTGTGAATCAAGTCATACAACAAGTTGCCGAATCCCAAGTCAAATAACATCGGTCAACAATTTGATGACTGCGCTATATTCTGCGATATTATTGGTTGCACGACCAAGGAAAACACCTTGTAGACTGATAAGTTCGTTCGTGGGTGCATAGATTGCCCAAGCAACATAAGCTAGGTTCTAAGTACTACGACTGGGACCATCGATGAAACCAATATAGGGTAGTGAAGATGCTGACATCTGGAAACCAAGCACAACACAAGGTAAGCAGTTGGGGGTCAAAACCAAATAATGAAAAGCACACATAAGTAGCACACAAGTGTATGATACAATAAAAATACAAGCACTCATGCAAATATGGTCTAAGCATAGTACTTATTCAAGTAAATCCCATTTCTGGGTTCACTCAAAGGAATGCCATCATAATCCACTAACTCGTAAGCTCCCTTCTCCAACACTCGTTTGACAATATAAGGGCCATGCTACATAGCCTCAAATTTTTCGGCCCCTAGTAAATCATGATCTTGTTCATAGAGAAGAACTAGATCACCTTCGGAGAAAATACGTGGCTTGACATGCTTTTTGTATTGGGATTTTACACATTTATTTTGGGTTTCAATAACTAGGGTGGCATCACGATGGGTTTTGTCTAATTGCATCAGATACAATAGACGTTCTTCCTCAGTAGAGGTGTTGGGGAGAAGTTCAATGGCTAGCTTCAACGAAGATATCTCACATTCAATCAACAGTACAAATTCGATACCATACACCAACTGAAAAGGCGTAAATCTTGTGGCAGACTTCACAGATGTTCGATAGGCCCACAATGCTGAAAACAACATCGTGTGCCAACTTGTCTTGTGGATTCCTATTATCTGTCGAAGCATAGTGATGAGAACCTTGTTTATCTCTTCAAATTGGCCATTGGCCTGTGGATAGTAGGGGGTTGATTTTTCATGTTGAAGACCCAACTTTTCAGTAAGCTCAGACATCATGAAATTTTGAAAATGGCTACCATGATTGGTGATGATATCTTGCGGGATTCCGA
Organism: Picea mariana; assembly: GCA_032191745.1. Lineage (NCBI taxonomy): Eukaryota > Viridiplantae > Streptophyta > Pinopsida > Pinales > Pinaceae > Picea > Picea mariana. The sequence goes on along the minus strand of JASDQU010509878.1, from coordinate 33,024 downwards.
ATCATGTGATGATATGATTGAATATGAATAGGGATGTAGTTTTTCCGATATTATCAAATGTAGGCATTGCCTCAACCCATTTCGTGAAATAATCCATGGCTATGATGATGTATCCATGCCCCCTGGCTGAGTGAGGGTTACATGTCATGAAATCAATGCCCCATTTTGCAAAAGGTCCAACAAAAACTACAGGGTGTAAAGGAGCGGTATGAGATCGTATCTTGTTGTTGTATGTTTGACAAGCATGGCATTTTTGGATGGCAACAATACAGTCTTTGAATGAAGAAGGCCAAAAATACCCTTCTCGTAATCTATTTTGGGCAGTAGCATACCCATACATGTGACCACCACATGCTCCAGAATGACAATCATTCAATGCTTTCTCAGGATCATCATAGGTGAGACATCGTCGAAAAATGGAGTCAACCCCATGGCGATAAAGAGTGTCATCGAGGATAATATACTGACGAGCCTGGTAATGTATACGACGATGGCCAATGCTAGATAGATTGGGCTGAAAAGTCTGAGTCTGGAGATAAATAATGATATCTCCATACCAAAGGTCATCGGAATTGATCAGAAAAAGAGATTCGTCAGGTAAAGAATCCCCTGCTACATTTTTTGTCTCAGTGCAGGGAAGGCACATATCAGTTCGACAAACACCAAGTATTTCTTAGACTTAGCGTGTTCAAACTCTAAGTCAAATTCCTGGAGAATCACTATCCATTTGGAGTATTTTCTCCCTAGCAATTGGCGTGTAAGAATGTGTTGCATAGGGTTGCAATCATAAATTACAGTGGTCTTGTGTAATAGGATATAGTGACAGAAACGTTGGACAATTTGAATAGCTGCCAAGGCCAATTTTTCAACATGTAAGTATTTGGCTTCAGTAGTCATGAGACTTTGACTCAAATAATAAATGACATGTTCATCGTGTAAATCGTGTTCTTGGAGTATAACCATGAAAATGGTAGAGTCAAAAGCAGTGAGATAAAGGAAATAATATCGACTATAATTAAAAGTTAGTTTCAAAGCTTCGAAGGCTTTGTTGGCAGTGGTATCCCATACGAACTCAAAACCTTTCTTTAGTAGTCGAGTAAATCTGAGCATTAACTCAGCATAGTTCGGGATGAAACAACGTAAAAAGTTTGCCTTCCCTTGCAAACTTTGAAGCTGGCAGAGTGAAGAAGGAGGAGGGAGATTCAGAATCACCTCAACCTTTAAAGGATCTACTCCGATCCCCTGACGTGATACAATAAATACCAGAAGTCGACCAGACTCCACACAAAAGACACATTTGTGTGGGTTTAAGTGTATATGATAGGACCGACAACGAAGTAAAATGGCTCGTAGATGTGCCAGATGGTCACTACGATGCATGGAATGCACCAGCATGTCATCTAGATATGGATGCACAATGTGCTTGATATCATGAAAAGTGTAAGACATAGCACGTTGAAAATTCACACCAACGTTATTTAAACCGAAGGGTAGTTTCCGGTAGGCAAAGGTGCCCCAAGGACAAATGAAAGTGGTTTTGTGTTGATCCACAGACAATATGTTGATTTGATTATATCCAGAGAAACCATCCGTTAAAGATAAGATTTCACTCCTGGCGCAATCATCGATGATCTGGTCAACGAAATGGGTGGGAAAGTTTTCCTTAGGACAAGCTTTTTTGATATCCCTATAATCAACGCAGACATAGATTGTACGTTGTTTCTTTTTAATTGGAACTAGATTGAATACCCAATCAGTTAAATTCATAGGATAAATAAAGCCAACTTTAAGAAGTTTTTTTACCTTAAGCTTGATAGCAGCTGCCTTATGAGGGTGGACCGAGCGAAGTCTCTGCCGGATGGGTTTAGCACCTGGGTACATCTTAATTTTGTGTACAACAATATCGGGGTCAATACCCGACATCTCTTCATAGCTCCATGTGAAGATGTCATGAAACTCTTGAAAAAGGGACTTATATGTGACAACCTCATCGGTGGAACATGAAGCTCCGATGTGAAAATTTTTGACAACTCCAGGTTTAATGGATATGTTGAGGGGGATGGTGGGTGGAGTGTTACTGAAGTTCCCTTCATATAAAACATCGTGTGTGGACTCGCAAACAGAAGAAACGACAACAATGGTCGACAGAGTCAAGATCCGTTGGTAACTCTCTAAGGTGTGCTTCTCCAGGAAGAGGATGGAACAATGATGCCCATCATCCCATGGGGTGTCTTCCATGGACATAATCGACATGATAATCTCGTCGGTAGGAAAAAGAATGTGGAACAGATCAGAAGATGAATTGCCAAGAGAGGGAGTAGAAGGGTTTTCCGATTGAATTACTTGATAAGCGGATTCAACCAGACTTAAAGGCATCTGGTCGCCATAGTGAAGATAATCACCAGGTTCGGGTACTATCCACGGGTCAAAAGATGTGGGGGTTTCATGAATGGAGGTGGAAATCATGTTGATTGAGGCAACCAAAGGAGATGGAACATCAGGTGGTAGGATCAGAAATGTACCCATCAAATTCAAACCTTTTAGAAGACCCACACTGACATTCTCATACCTAGGGGGTGTCTTTGAAATGAAGGGTACATTGCTAGTACGAGCATCAGAGTTAAAAAGGGCTAGTTGGTCTACTGTAACAACTTTTCCCTGGTGTGGAAAACTTACTACATGGAAAACAATAGATACAACTACATGCATGGAATCAATTCATCTATGGCCAAGTAAGAGGTTGTAATTGAGAGGTGCATCAAAGACCTCAACTTCAACATTGACCAATTTTCCTTCTAACGTAATAAGCAACGAGGGGAGTACGTTGTAGGGTTTAAACCCAGAGCCATTGAAGGATTTGAGTGCATTGTGTGATTTAGTTAAGGGAGGAGAGCCAATGGCTTTCCAACAGGCAACAAACATTATGCATGTCGAGGCACCCTCGTCAATAACTATTCTACAAATGTTCTTGTCTACGACAACAACTTGTATCTGAAATGCGAGTTGAGGGGGTAGCCTTAGAACGTGATCTTCTAGGTAAAAAATTATAAAATTCGTATCTGTAGGGTCAATTCCACCAATAGCCTTTAACAATGCCTTCCATTGAGTGGGACAACTTTGAAGGACTTCGAGAGTTGACATCGCGGAAGGTGCTTGCGCCGGATCTTCTACAATACTGTAGTTCTGAGAAGCATGTGCATGAGGATTGAAGGGAGAATTTTGAACAACACCCTTTGGGGGAGGGCGAAGAAATGTATCGAGACTCAGTCATTCGAGATGAAGAGGACCATTGGGAGGTGAAGTTGAGGGAGACTGTTGAGCCAACGAAGGTGGTATATCGTCAACTTTCTCCTTTGAGGAAGAGTAATCTTTGGCCCGAGTGGTAAGTGTAACATCATTCTTTTTTGAATTACCAGTACACATAAGTAGATAGGAAGTAGTGGAGGGAGAGGGTTGGTCGTGAATGACCAATTGGGCTTGTTATTGAGAAGGGAAAGGTTGGGACAAAATGGTAGGTGTGGGAGGTTTCTCGGTCCCTTGAAGGAACTTAGTAACGTCGACCCATCTTGGACAATATTTCGTGTAGTGATCATCACCACAGATAAGGAAATGGTATCAGTGTTTGCGCTTATCCTTATCATCAATAGGTTGCGTTTTGGATTTCTCAGATTGGGGGTTATTTTTATCCTCCTTATTCTTACCCTTCCCCTTTTTAGATTTATTTATTTTGATAGGGGTAGATTGAATAGAGTTCACCTCATAGGTTTTGTCGGTGGAAGAAGTAGGATTCAGAGCATTTGGAACATTAGAAGCAATAGACTTGGGATTGGTGGGAGAAGTTTGTGTAGATTGAGGTTGAGCATGGAAAGTTCCAATCACACCATCAACCACATGAGAAGCAGCAGGGGTAGTTGAGGTAGCAGTGGTAGAAGGACGAGGTGCATCAGGGAGTAAGTCGTAAAAAATACCCATTTTTGAATAAATGAGATCGAGGTACTCAGTGCGACTGATCGCCTATTCTTCTATGACCAATCCACCCATGGAAATGTCATGAGAGATTTTATTCATGAATGATTTCATGAACCACTCTGCCAATAACTGATTGGGAAGATCGATCTTGATTAAAGGTCGTCTTCGTCTCCACTCATGAATGTGATCGGAGATGTGAGTGGCCTTATTTTGTTTGAAAGAACTCAAAATCTCAGTTCCCATTTCATAACATATTGGCAACTGGTAGTGTGTAAGGAAAGCCATGGCTAGGGTATTAAAGTCAGTGAAGAAGCCTTGTGGTAATTCTATATACCACTTTGCATCCGAACCCGTGAGACTTCGTTGGAAGAGTCATAACCGAATGGAATCATCCATCAAAGAGTTGGATGAACACCAAAGGTGGAAAGTCATGGCATGGTTGTTTGGATCCTCTCCCAATTTACCATCAAATTTTGGAATGTCTGATGGTAACTTGGCCGGTATAACTGGCCAGTGGGGAGAATGTAGGATAAGGTCATTCAAGATTCTAGACAAGTTAGGTAGATCCAAAGTGGCTAAAAAGGGTAACTGTCTATTCACATGAGGGTAGTGGTGACTTTGGGGAGGGAGTCCCGTCAGTATACTAGTAGGACCGTAAGCAGTCTGCATATGAGGTGAAGGTCCTAACATATTCATATGTGAGTGTGGAGGCATGTAGCCCATAGGGTTTTACTGATTAGTTATGTTCCCTCAGAAAGGGACACTAGATTGAATGTTTGAACCCCAAATGGGATTGAAAGAACTGATATACGACTGGCCTAAACTAGGGGGTATGAAAGAGATAACTTGAGTTTGTTTCCCCCCAGATAATTATGGATTTCCCTGGATGAGAAGGTTCCAATACTGGGCTAATGATCCTAGAATGTTCTTTCCATAAGATGGGGTAGAACCTCCAAGCAGGGGTGGTGTTCCAATTTGGCTGTGACCTCCAAATTAAGTTTGACCCCCAGTGTTATATTATCCTCCAAGAGGAATCTGAAAACCAAAAGTGAATGATGGAGTAGAGTCTCCAATTGGATTGGAGCCACTTGGGCCAAATCCTCCCATAAAAGGTGGATAAGACCCTCCGGAGGGGACCTGGGAAGGTGTCATAATGAAACTAGAAGCAACATTGTACCTAGGAGGAGCAAAAATTCTAGAAGCTCCGGACGAAACTTGGGTAGGAATGGGGATAGAAGTATTTAAAGCATGGTACCCATGAGGAAGATATGGGATAGGTCTAGACGAAAGTGGTGTACCAATGGGAGCTTGGGTAACCATCGTATTCCTAGTGGGAATGGTCGCAACGTGTGGGACCAATGGACTGTGTGTATGAACCCATGAAAAAGATAACAAGTCATGTTATTAAAGTTATCTAGAGGTATCATATAGGTAGCAGATGTCTCAGGTAGCTCAAAGATGATAGGTATATCAACACCTTCCCCTGATCCGTAAAGGTCTCGCACTGTATCCGAGGTTCGAAATATGTCAGTGGTACTAAAAGGATATTCCCTTTTCAAGCCGGTAAGAGGTCCAATTGGTATTCCAGAAGTGTCAACAACAAGTTCTCCGGAGGAATTGAGTTGGAGAATACGTCTCTCGTATCCAAGAGGTATTCAAAAAGCATCTAGAGAATCATAAACAATTTGAAAACCGTCTAGAGAGTTAGTTCTTTCCGCTTGGGATGGTATGTTGTCCTAGACCTCACTCTATTGAGGAGAGCTCTCTGGCGGGTTTGGAAGCAAGTGTTTGTAAACTTTTGTATATTCTAGAGGTAGTCCTTTCATCCTACATGAACGACGTGGAGGGTCAATGTTGGTTGAACCAAATATTTTACAGAAAAAATCTATGGCCAACTATGAAAACAAAAAACACTCGCTAATAAAATATAGGAATCAGACCAAGAAAACAAAACCTTCTTATTCCAAATTGACTAGTTAGTGATGAAATCCAACGTCGCAAAGTCAAGACAAGAAGGGGCTAGGATAGAGCGAGTGGAAAATTTACGTTGATGACCTGCTTAACGGACTTACACCTTGGTGCAAGCTCCCACACATAATCATGGGTATACCCTCCAAGGAGCCCGAGTGATTCTGGCCAACATCAATTCTAGGTACCGTGAAGACTTGCCCCTCGACATTCACCTCATGTGAGACCCTAAGAAGATAGGTAACTAAGGCTATCGAGAACAATAGTGATGCCTAGGGAAACAATCGACAGTCCAATGCACGTGCAAGGGAAGGGTATCTAGCCTGCAATCAACTTGAGAGGCTTCCACTCATCATTTTGGGTATACCTTCAAGAGACCCCCATAATATGTGCAATCTCTACACCGAGATCAACAAAGTAGGGTGNCAATGCGACCTCAGGTTTGACCCTTGTGTGAGAAGGGCTTCCCAGGACAAAATGTTGCAAATGGAATTAAACACTCCCTATCAAAAGATGCTATTGTGTGTTTTGTGCTTTGGAGATTGTGTCTCACAGCCTATTCCAAAGCTCTAGCCTAGATAATGCTGGTGTTAAAGATCCCTAGCAAATAAAAGTTACTAATTAAGTTTTAGATTTCACAATGTTTTTTAGAGGTTGTTGTTACTCAAGAGGGAGACAGGAATGAAACCAATGTTGTGAGAGACCTTGAACAAATAATATGAAAATAGAAATGAATGATGCAAATTTTTGTTCAATGAACTCTATCTACAGTAGGGATAAGGTATTTTTGGAATGACGTAAGCTACGGAATATACTTTCTTTTTCTTAAATGAACACAATTGCAAACAACCATAAACAATGAAGTTTCTTAATGTTCTCTTCTTTTGAATACAATAAAATTTCCTATGTATTATTACTCAAAAGAATAAATGACTTCAAATTATTCCTTTCAATACCAGACTAGGGGCATGACAAAGAAAGGACAAGTAATCCCAGAAAATCTATACACTCAACAAGCACCCAAATCAAACTTTCAATGAAGATAAAAGTAAAAAATGACAAAAAAGTGTTTCTTCAAATGCAAATGAAAAAATGACTTCCCAATCATCAAGCAATCTAGAACATGTAATCAATCCAAAAATTCAAATCCAATCAAAGTATTTTAATCGAACAAGCACTCAAATACAAGATCAAAGATTATACCCTTGTCGATAAAAATCAAAGACAAAAACTGGAAAAAAACTAAAAGAGAGGTATTCGATCTTTGAAACCAATCAACAACAAGTTAAACTACCATAAAATAGTCAAGGGATGGCATTAAAAGTCCCTCCCAGCTGATTAAAGAAAAATTGGGCATCAATAGAGGCCAAAACCCAACTCAAAAAATTTCACAGGTGTTGTTGCAGCCTAATAACACATTATAGTGCATAAATTAAGGGTTTTCACAGGCCAAAAATAGATAGGGTGTGGAAATTTCGCACTGAAGAAAACAGCCAGGGCACGAAAATTGAAGGCTTCCGCAGGCTATGTATAGGGTACAATGAGGAAGTGTATGTAAATCAAGAAATTTTGAGAAGAGGGTAAAGGATCTAAGTGAACTTTTAAATCCATAGAGCCTGAATGAATCTCCCATAGACTCAGAGACCAAATTCAAGTAAAAAGAGTAGATTAAAAGCAAATGGCCAACAAAAAACCACAATCAAGTCGTATCCCCAACGGAGTCGCCAATTTTGGTATTGGATAAATCGGTGAATGTGAACATAAACTAATCTCCCTTGATCCACCTGGATCTAGAACAAAACAAGATATGACATGACGCTTTCCCTAAGTTTCTACCATTGAATTTACTACCAAATAAGGAATGGATGACATACCTTTAGATATCACTTCCTTATATCTCTGTTGTCCCTGCTTTGCTCCAGTGCTCTTGTAAATCAGATCTGCAGTGACACAAACCAACCAAAGTGAAAGAAACAATTGTAGATTCAATGGAAACCTAAACATGTGATCAAGGGGTCATGTAATAAAACACTAATGATTTTATGGGAAAGAAACATGTCACCGCATTGTATTAAGTAAAAGTGGAATATACAACCAAATTGCCTTGATGCCGCAAGTTCCCTTTTAATGGTCCTTTGTTCCAACACACACATACACTTTCTCCGAATTTGTATGAAGATGGTCCACAAAATTTTGATGGACAAATGGAGGCCTCATGCATCAGTTATAACGAGATCCTTTACATAGTCTTCATCCTATTCTTTCAACAAATTTTTCTTAATCTTGCTTAACCCTTTCCATGAGAAATCCATCATTATATAGGAGAAGGTGAAGTGGTTGAAAGGATGAGGATGATCCCACCAAATCATAGAAGCCTGTAGGATCACAACCATACATACGACACCTCACATTCTAGAACATTCTCCTTCTAGAAACTTCTTTAACTTCTTCCTTTCCTTAGCTTCAAACATCGCCGCACCTTGACTATATAGTAGCCTGCGGAAATCCCACGAGCCAGGAATAGAGCAGCGTGCGAAAATCAAGGATTTCTACACCGTGTACCACTGTCAGCCTGTGACATCATTCTACAAATATGCCTTGTAGGGGAAGAAATCAATCATTTTCCTCATGCAAAATATTGATTTGAGAGCCTGAACACATGGTTGTATAGTCATTGTCAGGGTGACCAAAATAATGTGTAACACACATTAGTCCGCCAACTTCATCAAGCATGACAATGAGAAGATTTTTTTTTTTTTGTGGAGACACTCTAAACTCGTTTGGGCGATAAGATCAGAGATTCCAGTGGTAAAAATCATACTGGTATTATTCATCACTACCACTGCTGTAAAGGAATGTGAACTTAGTTTGGACATCAGGGATTGCTTTAGCAGGTTATGTACTAGAATTTTTAGATTCTAAATAACTAGTTTCTTGGTGCATGGATAGATATGATAAAAATCAGAGGATAATTCAACTTCAAGGAGAATCCCCTATTTCTCTATCACCTTAAGTCTTCAATAAAATTCTCAAACTCCCAGAGTCGACAATTACATTCAAAGGAGATGAAGCCAATAATTTCTTGAAGGAATGAAACAGTGGATTTGAGCTTCTGCAGGAATATCTTGAAGACCCGACAATGATTCCAGAATATTTATCTAAACATCAACAATTCCTTACACTGTCCCCCACTTGAACTGTTGACATCGTCATCAACATGGTCCCATCGATTTCTTTGGTGAAAGGGGTGCTGGTGGTGAAGCAACACTTTTTCAATTTCCACATTAGAACATGGTGATGATACTACCTCTCACGACATATAGTCACGTCTGAATTTTTTTCCACTTTTGGTACACAGAGTCATGTGGTATTTCACTGCCTCTATCATAGGGGAATCACCAACCTATGCCTACTACAACCAAAGTACGCCTCTTCATTTAATGTTTGGCCATAACTATGCCTTAAGCTATAATTTGTTAGATATGTAACTAATTTATTCTAAAAATAAGCATATGCAACTAATTTATTCTAAAAATAAGCACATGCCCAACTTATTTCTTCTAGCAATAAGTACTATTAAGTGCACCATTATTGTTGTTCAGTGTTCCACTATTGTATACACACCAAGGTGGTTAGGTTATTAATAATGGTTATTGGTGTGCATTATTAGTTTAGCATTGGGGCATTATGTTTGTGAGTCCATTGATGTGTTTGTATGATTTCAATGCATCAATGTAAAAACCTCCACAAACATTTTCGGTCCCCCACCTCCACTAACAACCACTACTATAATAGAGAAGAGATAAAATTTTGGGGGAGGTTTTGTAAAAAACTCCACTACAAGGTGTTCTCCTTGTAGTGTTTCATTCGTTCCCTAGGCTCCACTGATTGCTCCTAGGTAGCAAGTCTACTTTTGGAGTATGCCAATTAAAAGAATATGACATATGGATGCTAATGCCACAACCACCAATTGTATCAACAACCTGTCCAAAATCTAGTAAGTCACATGAATCTACTAAAGGAAAACCATTTCTTTGTCTCAAATACATCAAGAGAGGCATGTTAAAACCAATTATACTATCACCTTTAACAAATAATATTTTGATCTCCAGTTTGTCTTTCCAATCTTCCAATACAAGTGTGCCCAAGCATGGTATATACTCTTCCTTTGTTACTCCATACTAAGGTCAACACACCTCTTTATTGTCAATTTGGTATGATGTCAAGTCTAACCCATGTAGGTCAAACATTCTGAAATGACTTGTTGTTACCTTCGTGTAACCTTTTACTAGTTCACAAGCTTCCTTGGTCAAATATTCCATTGTTTTCACCTGTCCACTTATATCTTGAACATATTATTTATCTAAGAAAGTGTCCACAAATCTGGCCACTTCTATCACTATATAGTCCATTATTTCCTCGATCCTAGCAAACTTATGTTCAAATTCCTTCACTAAACCACTATCCACTAAAGCCTGCACAAAACTCCCTCCCAAATATTTGTCACAAGTTTCATTGATCTAAGTCAACCTTCATTCCAAAGAGTCCAACTTCTCTCCATGATCGTAAAGAGAATTCAACAATTTTCCTACTAGCTTTTGCAAGGTTGCAATTCTAGTCTTCATATTTGCAACCCTCGTGTAGCACCAAACATACACAAGGTTCATAGAAATAAAAAACTAAAGAACAATAGAGATACCTTCATCCATACCTTTATTATGCAAAGAACGAAGGACCTTCTCAACAATATGTCTCATTCTTTAATGCAAGATCATTGTCTTCTCTAGATGATGAGTAGGAGCTCTATTGGTTTCATTCTTAGGAACTACACCCATCAATATAGTTAGTGCTTCCTAACAAATTGTACAATGTTTCAACCTAATCTCCCCTCAACAACACCATTTCTCCTCGAACCATGTTGAAGTTGTAATTGCTATTTTTTATAGTTTGAAATAACCAAAATGTCCTTGGTTAGATATAATTTGAAAAACATGGTTTATATTTTTGATAATTTTTTATATATGAACTTGTGATTGTTTATTGGATGTAAGGTAATTTAAAGAAAGAAGAAAATTAAAAAAAAAAATCATTTGATGTGAATTTAGTGATTGGGAAAAGGCAATTTATCCCTTTGCCTTGGAGGATTGGAGAAATAGTAATGAAAAGTTTTACAAACATCAATGAATTTTTGGTTCAATTGGACCATTTCAATTTAAAACTAACTAATGAATTCAAAGGGTTCAACCCTAATAATATGTTCATGAATCTTATGGTTTATGTGGGTTACAATGTTGCATTTGCAAATACATTTTTAGTTGGAGAAGAGGAAGGGGATAGATAGATTCCTTAGGCAATTCTTATTGAAATAAATCAAGAATATATTGAAACTATGTTTATCACTACTAAGAAACATCGACAACATGAAAAAGTTGTAAATGAAAGGAGTACTCGGTCTCCTAATGTTTCACAAAAAAGTGGCCCACAAAAACAAAAAAATCAACTTGTAGCTCAAGATTAAAAGAAATCTTCAATGGAAAATTCTGATGATGGAGGTGACCATAACCCTCCTAAG
>JASDQU010509878.1:0-21035 GCA_032191745.1 Picea mariana | reverse complement strand
TGAATAGAGAGAATGACCATTACCATTTCTGCAAGAAAATATTGGAAAGGGGTTTTCCATATTGTAACCCGAATATTTACTGTCGAAGAGGTGGGTTATTAGGCCAGTGAGCATTCTCTCCAGGTGAGAGATTTGTTGTTGAAGAGACAGGTTGTCAGGATTATGATCATTCTCTCCAAGTGAGATATTTGATATCGAAGAGGCGGGTTGTCAGACCCATGAGAATTATCTCCAGGTGAGAGATTTTCTGTCAAAGAGGTGGGTTTTCAGGCCCATGAGCATTCTCTCTAGGTGAGAGATTTGCTAGGAATTTTTACCTGGTGCGCTGGGAATTAGTTAAAGGACTCTAAGACTTCCTATCAAGCATGTTAATGAAGCCATAGAAGGGAAGTGGGTAAACCAAGGGACAATTGAGCATAGAAGGGGCACACTTCTTGGGGTGGGACAAACATGTGGGGAATGAGAGACTGTAGGATAGTTGCAATAGTTGATACCTTGTATTGAGCAATTTTGTTGATTATCAAACCTTATCCTGACATTAGGAATCCTTTCTCCCTGGTGGAGTTTAAGCCCTAGCTCGAGGGTCACCTATTGCTAAAAGTATATGAGAAACATAGTCTATGGCTAGGAGGAATGTCTGAGCTCTGTGCGTAGTTGGTGTCTCTTTATAAAAGATAAGTGTCCTTTATGGGCTTGTCTAATTTACTGTGTGATTAATTATCTATGTTTTATACGGGTTTATTTACTGCACGACGTTGCATATATTTAACTGTTGTTTATTTTGTATGATGTTGTTTGTACATGTAAGCATGATGTTGTATGTATTATTTGTTGTCGCACATGAAAAGTATGACAATTATTAAGCATTCTCATTAGTTAACCTTGTAATAATTGTCATGAGTTTTAGAGGCAAGGCTAGAATTGTCGTGCGTGCAGTGAAATAATTCGTGCACTCAAGAGGATAGAATTGTTGTGCGCATGGGGAAGTAGAACCGGGTGCGTAGGGAGAACTAAATCTGCATGCGGTACCTGAGTGGTTACATGTACAATAGTAATCATGTGTTCAGAGTGGTTACACATGGAGTAATACTTGTGTGCACTGAATGATTGTGCACATTGTTGTATTATATGTTAATTCTACTGATATAACTAGTGTCTACAGAGGAAAAATTGTGTGGCGCGATCCAACTTAGGATCGTGCGTGTTACCTCACGTGATTTTGCACAGATTAGTGTATAGTGTAGAACATAGGCACTGGATTTTTTTTGGAGTGGCATTGCTCAACAGTAAGCTAGGGATGTTACAAATTGATATCAGATCATTTGTTAGTGATGGTAACATGCTACACTACATATTGGTATCAAAGCGCTGTACCCATCAAGGAGGCTAGGTATGTTACACCGACATAAATGAAGAGTACATGCAAAGGGAACCTAGAGTGCCAAACCCTAATGTCGTGGTGCTGGAATAAATTTTTTAAGAATACAATTTTGATAATTTTGATGAAGAGGAAGATATCATTCAACATGAAATTATTGAATCAGTATAGACGAATGAAGGTGAGTCATCCTTTTACATTTTTAAAGAACAAGAAGAACTTGACTTCTTGCAAGAAAATGTTGTACAAACGAGAGCATAAGTAAATAGATTCAAAATGAAAGAGGTCGTCGAGAAAGAAAAAAAAAAGACAAAAGAAAATTTTGCAGAGACAACAAAACAACAAACAATTTCTAATCATGCAAAGAATCCACAACAAATGACTTATAATGTGATTGACGATTTGACCAAGTTAAAAATTACTTTTCCTTTCATGGAAGTGGTGAAAATTTCACAAGAGAGGGAGAATATTTTAAATATTCTTGACGAACCAAGCACTAGAATAAAAGCAATTGTCATAAATTCCAGGCAACATCAAAATTTTCAATTAGTCAAACCAAGGGGTAAAATTCCATTGTTTTACATAACTATAGAAAATCACGATGTTGTATTGCATAATTTTTTGATTGATAGTGGAGCAACCAATAACATCATTCCCTAATTAGTCACAGAGGCACTTGGAATGGGATGTACCAAATATTATGAAACTGGGGAAAGTATTTATGCGATTGATTTAAGAAAGGTCCCATCTTAGAGTGAGATTAAATATTTTTGTGCATGGATAATAGTAGCACCACACATCATAACAACCTTTACCATCATAGTGGTAGATTTTCCTCCAATATACAGATTTGTTTTAGGGAGATATTGGTCTTCAATGATTGGAGGCTATATTATGAATGAAGGAAGCTACATGATGCTTCCTAACAAAGATGGAACAATGACCATAGTTCCTAGAGAATCCAAACAACATGCATCTTTTAGAAAGAAATAAAATGAATTAATGGATAATTGTATTGATGTAATAAATGGAGATATATCTGTTTTAGTAGGGTCATCATGATCCACATCAGAGTGGTACAAGGCTATTATCTTTTATCTGAAATCTGGCCAGTTTCCAATTGGTATGTATTCAAAGTAAATAATGGCATTGAAAATGAAGTCAAACCAATACATATTAGTTACTAAAGTGTTGTTTCGAAGAAATTTCGATGGAATGTTGTTAATATGTATTGATTCAACACAAGCTCAAAAGATGCCAGGAAAACTTCACAAAGGTGTTTGTGGAAAAAATTTTGCACCTACAACTACTGCACACATAATTATGAGAGTTTTATACTATTGGACCACCATTTTTAAAGACTCATATTCAATTATTATAAAATGAATCTCTTGCCAAATTTTTTTAAGAAAAATGAAAAGAGCAACAATGTTGTTGCAACCAATAACAATCAAAGAACCATTTACACAATGGGGATTAAATGCCATTGGACCAATCAATCCAAAATCCAGCAAGGGACATTCATACATTCTCACTACAACTGATTATTTCACCAAGTGGAAAGAGGATGTAGCTCTCAAAAAGGTCAATTTTGAAGAGCTTATTATTTTCCTCAAAGAAAATATCTTGTCAATATTTAGAGATCCAAAGAAGTTCATAAGTAACAATGGATTAAGTTTCATAGGATCAAAGTTCACCAAATTTTGTGGGGAGTTTGGTATCATCACGGGGAAATCATCAAACTATTGTCCCCAAGGAAATGGTTTAGAAGAGTCAACAAATAAAACATTGATTCAGATCCTTAAAAATACAATCGTCGTGAACTAGAGGAATTGACATACAAAGTTAATTGATGCATTGTGGGTCAACTGAATTACAATGAAAGATGATACTGAATTGTCACCATATATGCTGGTATATGGAAAAGAATCTAAAGTGCCAATTCATTTAGAATCAAATGCCTTAACCTATTCTGTGAACTCTGAAAATATATAAGAATTTTCTCCTGTACAAAGAAGATATGATTAGTTAATGCAATTGGAGGAACAAAGAAATGAGGGATTGAGAAAAATGAGTCAAAGACTACAATTTATCAAGAGATATTTTGATCAAAGTGCGACAACTAAATATTTTCAAAAGGGACAAATGGTGTTATTGTGCAATAAGGCAAAAGAGAAATCGTCTCTTCATACAAAATTTGAAGCATTGTGAATTGGCCCATATATTATTGAAAATATTCTTGGGTATAATTCGTATCTGCTGAAATACATGAAGGGAACAATGCAATTGTTGCTAGTCAATGAGCAACATCTCAAAAATTTCTTCTCTTAAGAATTTTTGTTCTCAACCTGTACATAGCTTTTCTTCCCTTGTGCATATTTTCAAAACCTTTGTTTTATTTTTTTTTACTGACTCCATCACCCAATGGTCAAGATTTTTGACTCTCAGTAACCCACGGGGAGTTGGTGTCCTACAACCAGTGCCAGTTGTTGACCCATAAATGTGTTAAGTATTTCAAGAATCCTCTATTGTATATTTCGACACTTGGATTTTTTTTTCATGGGTTCATGAGTCAACTTCATTCTTGTAAAAAGTTCTGCCTCCTTCAAAAATGCACCATTGTATTACACCATATCCATTTTATACCAATACTTAGCTTGTTTTGAGTTGCTTGCGGGTTCGACACATATTATCATTTAATTTCGAAGCTTCGTCATTTCTAAAATGCACTATAATTTTCTTCCATCCTCATTTCACACCATACTTATTCATTCTCTCATACTTTATTTCTCTCTCGATATTTCAACTTCACCATGGGTTCGCATGTCATAACTCTTCAAAAATCCCCAACTTACGTCTGACTGATCTAGTCTTATACTTAGTTGTTTATCGAGTTTTCACCATGGGTTCACGGGTCTGCGAGTTTGTTTTGAGTCCAATATTTCTTGACATACATCTGATCCTTTGTTACTCCGTGATAATACATGTCTCATATTGTCACTCTTGCCAAAGTACATTTAATGAAAATCTTACAAAAAATAGCAAGTGGTTAAAATATTAAAAGGCCATTATTAATGACAACCTTCTCGAGACAATTCTCCATCAATTAAAATTTAATTCATATTAATATTTCCTTCAAAAGAAGAGTTTCAATGTATATTATGGTAAAAGGGATAACTTTGAAATTAACGTTTTAAAGTGACTACACATTGTTATTGGATAAATTGGTGAATGCGGACATAAACCAATATCCCTAGATCCACTTGGATCTAGAAAAAAACAAGTCAGGACATGATGCTTTCCCTAAGTTGCTACCATTTAATTTACTACCAAAGAAGGAATGGATGACATACCTTTAGATATCACTTCCTTATATCTCCATTGTCCCTGCTTCGCTCTAGTGCTATTGTGAAATTAGATCTGCAGTGACACAAACCAACCAAAGTGAAAACAACAATTGTATATTCAATGGAAACCTAAACATGTGATCAAGGAGTCATGTAATAAAACACTAATGATTTTATGGGAAAGAAACATGTCACCGTATCATATTAAGTAAAAGTGAAAGATACAACCAAATTGCCTTGATGTCACAAGTTCTCTTTCGGTGGTCCTTTGTTTGAACACACACATACACTTGCTCTGAATTTGTATGAAGATGGTCCACAAAATCTTGATGGACAAATGGAGGCCTCAAGAATCAGTTGTAACAAGATCCTTTACACAATCTTCAGCCTATTCTTTTAGCAATTCTTTGCTCAATCTTTCTTAACCCTTTCCATGAGAAACCCATCATTATATAGGAGAAGGTGAAGTGGTTGAAAGGATGAGGATGATCCCACCAAATCAGAGAAGCTAGTAGGATCACAAACATACAGACACCACCTCACATTCTAGAAGATTCTCCTTCTAGAAACTTCATGAACTTATTCCTTTCCTTAGCTTCAAACGCTGCCGCTCCCTGCCTATATAGAATCCTATGGAAACCTCGTGAGCCAGGCATAGAGAAGCCTGCGGAAATCAAGGATTTTTGGACTGTGTACCACTATCAACCTACAACGTTATTCTAAAAATATGCCTTGTAGGGGAAGAACTCAGTCATTTTCCTCATGAAAAAGATTGTTTTGAGAGCCTGAACACATGCTTGTATAGTCATCATCAAGGTGACCAAAATAATGTGTAACATAATTCCCCCCAAAGTATGAGGTTGGAACTCATGACAGCCAGAATACTTTGTAAAATGCGTGTGTGTGTCGAGAACAAGGAGTGCACCAATCAAGAACTTGCAAACAATCAAGCATCTGCAAAATATTATACCATCTCTGAGGTAGTAATTCCCATACTTAGACGAAAAATGATTTGACTCATAAATTTCAGTCATGGCCACCAATCATACACTGTGGATCCATGTCATCAAGACGATACATAGCCACCAAGAATACAATGTGGATCTATGTGTTAACAAACTTGAAATCAGGACATAGCCACGAGACATACAAAGTGGATCTATGTGTCAATACAAATCGTAAATACTCCATCGCAACCTGAACCAAGGTGATGAGATCCAGAGTCTTCAATCCCATCATCCGTAAGTGCGAATCTAACCATGTGATTACAGGTGTTGAAGTCGAACATGGTAGAAACCACTTTATTATTGGCCATTGATGAAACCCATTAACAAGTGCGAGGGAAATCACCATTGATGTCAATGACTCCCAAGGTACCTTAATACAATCCAACGAATGTGAATAAATGAGATAAAGTCGAACACTCGAGGGAATCTTCTGATCAGGGACCAATGATGTGAATCCACTATTGAAAGCCAATAAACCTGTCATTGAGGCATGCAGGCTCTAAGGTACTAAAATGATTTCTAAGTCTCGTTCCTGGATAATGAGTTGAATTCGACAGGAATACGACTCGTCACAGGAGGGCCTTGATGTATCCCCCATCAATGACACAAAATAAGTAACATATTTAGGGTAGGTCAAAGTATGAAAAGGGTTCAAAATTGACACAGGGAAGGCCGACATGGTAGGAATTGAGAATTTCATATGGCCGACTCGAAAGAGGGGCTTGTTTGGACTTTTATTGAACATATGAACAACACGACAATGGTCTTGGCAGCATTGACTCAAAGACGACCCAAGATACATATTTGCATAAGGTCAAACAAGAGACAAATGGATTTCCCAACCTAGATTCAAATGATGAAATGGGGGTGTCATGTTCAAGAATGACTAGTACTGCCACTAACACAGATACAAAGACACATTTCTTTCCCAAAATTTTTCCCACCATTTTTGGTGAGTACCTCTTTATTTTTATGCAAACTTGAGAAGGATACCATATGCTTGTTGATGTAAGATCATCCTTCAGACGAGTCCCTCAGAGTGTGTTTATCGAACCCTAAGAAGGAGTGGTTTGTTCCCATGTGGGTCTTTAAATGTTTGTTTAACGAGTCCAAAGATACAAAACTCGGAGGTTTTTCATGTTTATAGAGTTTGAAAAACACGTTAAAGAGAACTCTCTCAGTTCCTCTTTCGTAAAGTAATTTGATGAGACTGAAAAAGTGATAAAATATAGCCCATCGAATTTTTTCTTCAAATACTTTTACGAGTGTGAAAAGAACAAGGTCGCTCGACAATCTTTTCGTTTTTACAAAGTGTGAAAAGAGCTTAAATGATACTCCATGGGTTTCTCTTTTCGTGTTTCCACAACGAGTATGGAAAAAATGACAAAAGTATACTTGGTTGCATTCTCATTGATTTTCGATCACGAGAACGAACAAAGACTAGGCTCAAGGTTTTTCTGAAAAACCCTAAAAAATACTGGTATATGTGACAAACAAAAAAACGATCCAAGAAAAACATCCATACTGCATTGTTTAGGACTTTAGTCTTTCCACCCGCTAAAAATAAAAGACTCACGGGACCATTAGACCTTTAGGTTATGATAAAATGCATTAAAATAATATAAATATTATTAGAAAAAGAAAAAGTGAAATAAATAGGGGTAAAACCTGTTATTGCTATTTCATTTGCATTTCATTCAAAACTTGTCTAGAAACCCTGTTTTTACCTCATATTTTGGCTGTCGATTGCGAGAATCACAGGCTACCATTCAACAAACTGTCTCCGTCAACACAATAAGCTCATCATCCTCTTCTTTTTCAATGGATTGAAATTCATTTATTTGGGTTAAAAGGTAGTTTTTGGATGAGGTTTTGGGCCAATAAGCATTCACTGGGGCCGCCGCAGGTGACTAGTATCGGGACCTGCGAAAATCATTGATTTCTGCAGGCGCCCTATGACTCACTTACGGAAACCCCACATTGTACTAAAAATTCGTCTGCGATGACCAAAAACCCAAAAAATTATGCATGCATTTGACCCAATTGTTTTTTCAAAAGAAACGATTGAAGATGCTAATCCCCTTTTCTCATATCCATGCATGTATTTGATTTCCAAAATGTTGGAGTGGAGAGAACGAGAACACAAGGATGATGAATTCATGGCCTTGAATGATCCAGGCACCGTCAATGCCCTTCGACAGTGCGAATTGTTAAATGTTTTTAAAATCCAGGGCATGAGATCCCAATTGAGGTTACTAGAATACCCCATCCACATGTGGGATGTAGACCAGTAGGTGTTTCATGTGGGTGTCAACTTTATTTTCTTGGATATCAAAGACATTTACTTCTTAATGGGGTTATCCTGTCGTGGAGCACATGTGACCTTAACATGACGTTGAGGTGGTGGTCTGCCGATGAGCAAATACATCTATCGGCACTGTGAACTCGAGGTTGAGAGACACAAAGGTAAGTTAGTCATCAGAGGTGTTCGAGATTTAACTCTCCAGACCATCCTTTTTACCATTGCATGTATGGTGGGAAGTGCATCTCCGCACACGGCCCTCCAAAGTTATTTTTAGTATGCCGTGGAATGCATATAACCTCGTGTGTTCAACTGGTGTGATGGTCTTCTTCATAGTATGAAGACATAGTTAACCAAAAGCAAGAATGGGGACCTGAAGCAATTCGGGTATGGATCTATTTTTGTGTATTTCTTTTTAGAAAGAGTCCCTCATTTATGCCTACAGGTAGAGTGGGGTATACCAGCGCCACGGGATCTAAGGATGAAAATGTGGTGCGATCTCATGGCTTGGCATGTAGCGGGCCCCATTATTAAATACAATGATGCATTCTTTGACTGGTTGAGGCCTCAAATATTGATGATAGATGATTACGCCTATGCCGGTTTGGACTTTCGAGGTGACCCCGATTTAGTTCTACCTGAGGGTTTTCAATGGGGGGACCTGGGTAAGAAAAAAATTTTGTTTTTATGGCGTTTTTGTGAATTTTTAGAATATAAGATGTTTTTTTATATATGCTCTCTATCCATAGACTAATAATTTTTTTTGACCATGTAGATGTAGGGCCACACTAACCTCTGGGTACATACCCCATTTAGAGACAAGGGGAAGCAACTGTAATAGCAGGATGGGATGTTGACGACTATGAGGCAGTTGAGCAGAATTTAGAGGGTTTGACAACAGACATCCCAGACATCCCGATCGACGAGATTCCGAGGTGTTATCAATGCCACACTGTAGGCATGTCTGGTTCACTCAGTCAACTAATTCATAGGGTAGTATGGGTAGTAGTATGCTACCGTGAGCAACATCTATGATGCTATTTTGTAAAATCCATGGGCTTCATATTTTGATATTTTGGTCTTTGGACGGAAATCACCTTTTTGTTAAACATTTTTATCGTTATATATATATATATATACATGAGGATTCTACCGGCTTACTTTGATTTATATACAACATGTGATGTGTGATTGGATTTATAAATGTCTCAAATGTATGTCTAACACATAATTAGCTAATGCACCGGTTAACATATTTAGACATCTAGGAATGTGTTGATACTCAATATAATGAAAATAACGGTCCAAGAGGCGAATTCGTAAATATACCCGTAACAAAGTAGGGCTTCATATAGTATAGATGTTACTTAACTGTAGCACTACTAGCTGTGCATCAAGTCATACAACGAGTTTCTGAATCCCAAGTGAAATAACATCGGTCAACAATTCGATGACTGCGCTATATTCTGCGATATTATTGGTTGCACAACCAAGGAAAACACCTTGCAGACTGATAAGTTCGTTCGTGGGTGCGTAGATTTCCCAAGAAACATAATCTAGGTTCTGAGTACTATGACTGGGATCATCGACGAAACCAATATAGGGTAGTGAAGATGTCGACATCTGGAAACCAAGAACAACACAAGGTAAGCAGTTGGGGGTCAAAACCAAATAATGAAAAACACACATAAATAGCACACAAGCGTATGATACAGTAAAATTGCAAGCACTCATGCAAATATGGTATAAGCATAGTACTTATTCAAGTAAAGCCCATTTCTGGGTTCACTCAAAGGAATGCCATCATAATCCACTAACTCGTAAGCTACCTTCTCCAACACTCGTTTGACAATGTAAGGGCCGTGCCACATAGCCTCAAATTTTTTGGCCCCTAGTAAATCATGATCTTGTTCATAGAGAAGAACTAGATCACCTTCGGAGAAAACACGTGGCTTGACATGCTTGTTGTATTGGGATTTTACACATTTCTTTTGAGTTTCAATAACTAGGGTGGCATCATGACGGGTTTTGTCTAATTGCATCAGATACAATAGACGTTCTTCCTCAGTAGAGGTGTTGGGGAGAAGTTCAATGGCTAGCTTCAATGAGGATATCTCACATTCAATCAACAGTACAAATTCAATACCATACACCAACTAAAAAGGCGTAAATCTCGTGGTAGACTTCACAGATGTCCAATAGGCCCACAATGCTGAAAACAACATCGTGTGCCAACTTGTCTTGTGGATTCCTATTATCCGTCAAAGCATAGTGATGAGAACCTTTCTTATCGCTTCAAATTGGCCATTGGCATGTGGATAGTAGGGGGTTGATTTTTCATGTCGAAGACCCAACTTTTCGGTAAGCTTGGACATCATGAAATTTTGAAAATGGCTACCATGATCGGTGACGATATCTTGTAGGATTCCAAATCATGTGATGATATGATTGAATATGAATAGGGCTATAGTTTTGCCGGTATTATCAAATGTAGGCATCGCCTCAGCCCATTTCGTGAAATAATCCATGGCTACTATGATGTATCCATGCCCCCTAGCCGAGTGAGGGTTACATGTCATGAAATCAATGCTCCATTTTGCAAAAGGTCCAACGAAAACTACAGGTTGTAAAGGAGCGGT
This sequence comes from Picea mariana, assembly GCA_032191745.1. Lineage (NCBI taxonomy): Eukaryota > Viridiplantae > Streptophyta > Pinopsida > Pinales > Pinaceae > Picea > Picea mariana. The sequence goes on along the minus strand of JASDQU010509878.1, from coordinate 10,362 downwards.
ATGAGATCGTATCTTGTTGTTGTATGTTTGACAAGCATGGCATTTTTGGATGGCAATAATACAGTCTTTGAATAAATAAGGCCAAAAATACCCTTCTCATAATATATTTTGGGCAGTAGCATACCCATACATGTGACCACCACATGCTCAAGAATGGTAGTCATTCAATGCTTTCTCAGGCTCATCATAGGTGAGACATCGTCGAAAAATGGAGTCAACCCCATGGCGATAAAGAGTGTCATCGAGGATAATATACTAACGAACTTGGTAACGTATACGACGATGGCCAATTCTAGACAGATTGGGCCGAAAAGTCTGAGTCTGGAGATAAATAATGATATCTCCATACCAAAGGTCATCAGAACTGATCAGAAAAAGAGATTCGTCAGGTAAAGAATCCCCTGCTACATTTTTTTTCTCAGTGCAGGGAAGGCACATATCAGTTCAGAAAACACCAAGTATTTCTCAGACTTAGCGTGTTCGAACTCTAAGTCAAACTCCTGGAGAATCACTATCCATTTGGAGTATTTTTCCCCTAGCAATTGGCGTGTAATATTGTGCTGCATAGGGTTGCAATCATAAATTACAATGGTCTTGTGTAATAGGATATAGTGATAGAAACGTTGGACAACTTGAACAGTTGCCAAGGCCAATTTTTAAACATGTAAGTATTTGGCTTCGGTAGTCGTGAGACTCCAACTCAAATAATAAATGACATGTTTATCGTGTAAATCGTGTTCTTGGAGTAGAACCATGACAATGGTAGAGTCCGAAGTAGGGAGATAAAGGAAATAATCTCGACTATAATTGGGAGGGAAAAGGAGTGGGGTATGGGTTAAAGTTAGTTTCAAAGCTTCAAAGGCTTTGTTGGCAGTGGTATCCCATACGAACTCAAAACCTTTCTTCAACAGTCGAGTAAATCCGAGCGTTAACTCAACGTAGTTTGGGATGAAACGACGTAAAAAGTTTGCCTTCCCTTGCAAACTTTGAAGCTGGCGGAGTGAAGAAGGAGGAGGGAGATTGAGAATTGCCTCGACCTTCAAAGGATCTACCCTGATCCCCTGACGTGATACAATAAATACCAGAAGTCGACCAGACTCCACACAGAAGACACATTTGTGTGGGTTTAAGCGTATATGATAGGACTGACAATGAAGTAAAATGGCTCGCAGATGTGCCAGATGGTCACTACGATGCATGGAATGTGCCGGCAGGTCATCTAGATATGGATGCACAATGTGCTTGATATCATGAAAAGTGTAAGACATGGCACGTTGAAAAGTCGCACCGACGTTATTTAAACTGAAGGGTAGTTTCCGTTAGGCAAAGGTGCCCCAAGGACAAATGAAACAAGTTTTGTGTTGATCCACATGCAAGATGTTGATTTAATTATATTCGAAGAAACTGTCCATTAAAGATAAGATTTCACTCCCGACGCAATCATCGATGATCTGATCAATGAAGTGGGTGGGAAAGTTTTCCTTAGGACAAGATTTTTTGATATCCCTATAATCAACGCAGACATAGATTGTACCTTGTTTCTTTTTAACTGGAACTAGATTGGATACCCAATTAGTTAAAGCCACGGGATAAATAAAGCCAACTTTAAGAAGTTTTTTTACCTCAAGCTTGATAGCAGTTGCCTTATGAGGGTGGACCGAGTGAAGTCTCTTCCGGATGGGTTTAGCACCCGGGTACATCTTAATTTTGTGTACAACAATATCGGGGTCAATATCTGACATCTCTTCATAGCTCCATGCGAAGATGTCATGAAACTCTTGAAAAAGGGACTTATATGTGACAACCTCATCGGTGGAACATGAAGCTCTGATGTGAACATTTTCGACAACTCCAGGTTTAATGGATATGTCAAGGGGGATGGTGGGTGGAATGTTACTGAAGTTCCCTTCATATAACACATCGTGTGTGGACTCGGGAACAGAAGAAATGACAACAATGGTTGACGGAGTCAAGATCCGTTGGTAACTCTCTAAGGTGTGCTACTCTAGGAAGAGGATGGAACAATGATGCCCATCATCCCATGGGGTGTCTTCCATGGACATAACCAACATGATAATCTCGTCGGTAGGAAAAAGAACATGGAACAGATCAGAAGATGAATCACCAAGAGAGGGAGTAGAAGGGTTTGCCGATTGAATTGCTTGATAAGCGGATTCAACCAGACTTAAAGGCATCTGGTCGCCATAGTGAATATAATCACCGGGTTCGGGTACTATCCATGGGTCAGAAGACGCGGGGGTTTCACGAACGGAGGTGGAAATCATGTTGATTGAGGCAACCAAAGGAGGTGGAACATCAGGTGGTGGGATCAGGAATGTACCCATCAAAGTCAAACCTTTTAGAAGACCCACACTGACATTATCATACCTAGGGGGTGTCTTTTAAATGAAGGGTACATTGCTAGTACGAGCATTAAAGTTTAAAAGGGCCAGTTGGTCTACTATAACAACTTTTCCCTGGTGTGGAAAACGTACTACACGAAAAACAATAGATACAACTGCATGCATGGAATCAATCCAGCAATGGCCAAGTAAGAGGTTGTAATTGAGAGGTGCATCAAAGACCTCAACTTCAACATTGACCGATTTTCCTGCTAACGTAATAGGTAACGAGGGGAGTACACTATAGGGTTTAAACCCAAAGCCATTGAAGGATTTGAGCGCATTGTGTGATTCAGTTAAGGGAGGAGAGCCAATGGCTTTCCAACAGGCAACAAACATTATGCATGTCGATGCACCCTCGTCAATAAATGTTCTACAAATGTTCTTGTCTGTGACAACAACTTGTATCTGAAATGCGAGTTGAGGGGGTAGCCTTAGAATGTGATCTTCTAGGTAAAAACTTATAAAATTCGTATCCGTAGGGTCAATTCCACCAATAGCCTTTAACAATGCTTTCCATTGAGTGGGACAACTTTGAAGGACTTCGAGAGCCGACATCATGAAAGGTGCTTGCACCAGATCTTCTACAATACTGTAGTTCTGAGAAGCACGTGCATGAGGATTGAAGGGAGAATTTCAAACAACACCCTTTGGGGGAGGGCGAAGAAATGTATCAAGACTCAGTCGTTCAAGATGAAGAGGACCATTGGGAGGTGAAGTTGAGGGAGACTGTTGACCAACAAAGGTGGTATATTGTCAACTTTCTCCTTTGAGGAAGAGTAATCTTTGGCCCGAGTGGTAAGTGTAACATCATTCTTTTTTGAATTACCAGTACACATAAGTACATAGGAAGTAGTGGAGGGAGAGGGTTGGTCGTGAATGACCAATTGGGCCTGCTATTGAGAAGGGAAAGGTTGGGACAAAATGGTAGGTGTGGGAGGTTTCTCGGTCCTTTGAAGGAACTTATTAACGTCGACCCGTCTTGGACAATATTTCGTGTAGTGATCATCAACATAGATAAGGAAATGGTATTAGTGTTTGCGCTTATCCTTATCATCAATAGGTTGCATTTTGGCTTTCTCAGATTGATGGTTATTTTTATCCTCCTTATTCTTACCCTTCCCCTTTTTAGATTTATTTTTTTCAATAGGGGTAGATTGAACGGAGTTCACCTCATAGGTTTTTCCGGTGGAAGAAGTAGGAGTCAGAGCATTTGGAACATTAGAAGCAATAGACTTGGGATTGGTGGGAGAGGTTTGTGTAGATTGAGGTTGAGCATGGAAAGTTACAATCACACCATCAGCCACATGAGAAGCAACAGGGGTAGTTGAGGTAGTAGTGGTAGAAGGACGAGGTGCATCAGGGAGTAAGTCGTAAAGAGTACCCATTTGTGAATAAATGAGATCGAGGTACTCAGTGCGACTGATCGCCTATTCTTCTGTGACCAATCCACCCATGGAAATGTCACGAGGGATTTTATTCATGAATGATTTCGTGAACCACTCTGCCAATAACTGATCGAGAAGATCGAGCTTGATTAAACGTCATCTTCGTCTCCACTCATGAATGTGATCGGAGATGTGAGTGGCCTTATTTTGTTTGAAAGAACTCAAAATCTCGGTTCCCATTTCATAACGTATTGGCAACTGGTAGTGTGTAAGGAAAGCCATGGCTAGGGTATTAAAGTCGGTGAAGAAGCCTCGTGGTAATTCTATATACCACTTTGCATCCGAACCCGTGAGAGTTTGTTGGAAGAGTCATAACCAAATGGAATCATCCATCAAAGAGTTGGATGAACACCAAAGGTGGAAAGTCATGACATGGTTGTTTGGATCCTCTCTCGATTTACCATCAAATTTTGGAATGTCGGATGGTAGCTTGGCCGGTATAACTGGCCAGTGGGGAGAATGTAGGATAGGGTCATTCAATATTCTAGACAAGTTAGGTAGATCCAAAGTGGCTAAAAAGGGTAATTTTCTATTCACATGAGAGTACTGGTGACTTTGGGGAGGGAGTCCCGTTGGTATACCAGTAGGACCGTAAGTAGTCTGCATATGAGGTGAAGGTCCTAACATATTCATACGTGAGTGTGGAGGCATGTAGCCTGTAGGGTTTTATTGATTAGTTATGTTCCCTCAGAAAGGGACACTATATTGAACGTTCAAACCCCAAATGGGATTGAAAGAACCGGGATATGACTAGCCCGAACTAGGGGGTATGAAAGAGATACAGTTTGTTTCCCCCAGATAATTGTGGATTTCCCTGGGTGAGAAGGTTCCAATACTGGGCTAATGATCCTTGAATGTTCTTTCCATAAGGTGGGGTAGAACCTCCAAGCAAGGGTTGTCCTCCAAGCGGGGGTGGTGTTCCAATTTGGCTGTGACCTCCAAATTGAGTTTTCCCCCCAGTGTTATATTATCCTCCAACAAGAATCTGAAAACCAGAAGTGAATGATGGAGTAGAGCCTCCAATTGGATTGGAGCCACTTGGGCCAAATCCTCCCATAAAAGGTGGATAAGACCCTCTGGAGGGGACCTAGGAAGGTGTCATAATGAAACTAGAAGAAACATTGTACCAATGAGGAGTAAAAATTCTAGAAGCTCCAGATGAAACTTGGGTAGGTATGGGGATAGAAGTATTTAAAGCATGGTACCCATGAGGAAGAGATGGGACAGGTCTAGACGAAAGTGGTGTACCAATGGGAGCTTGGGTAACCACCGTATTCCTAGTGGGAATGGTCGCAGTGTGTGGGACCATTGTGGAATGAGCCATCTGAAGAGGGATGGTCGAGATAGGACCAATGGACTGTGTGTATGAACCCATGAAAAAGATAACAAGTCATGTTATTAAAGTGATCTAGAGGTATTATATAGGTAGCAGATGTCTCAAGTAGTTCAGAGATGATAGGTATATCAACACCTGCCCCTGATCCGTAAAGGTCTCACACTGTAGCTGAGGTTCAAAATATGTCAGTGGTACAAAAAGGATCTTCGCTTTCTGGGTCGGTAAAAGGTCTGGTTGGTATTCCAGAAGTGTCAACAACAATTTCTCTGGAGGAATTGAGTCGGAGAATACGTCTCTTGTATCCAGGAGGTATTCGAAAAGTGTCTAGAGAATCATAAACAATTTGAAAACCATCTAGAGAGTCAATTCTTTCCGCTTGGGATGGTATGTTGTCCTGGACCTCACTCTATTGAGGAGAGCCCTCTGGCGAGTTAGGAAGCAAGTGTTTGGAAACTTTCATATATTCTAGAGGTAGTCCTTGCATCCTACGTGAACGATGTGGAGGGTCAATGTTGGTTGAACCAAATATTTTACAGAAAAAATCTATGGCCAACTATGAAAACAAAAAACACTCGCTAATAAAATATAGGAATCAGACCAAGCAAACAAAACCTTCTTATTCCGAATTGACTAGTTGGTGATGAAATCCAACATTGCGAAGTCAAGACAAGAAGGAGCTAGGATAGAGCGAGTGGAAAAGTTACGTTGATGACCTACTTAACAGACTTACACCTTGGTGCAAGCTCCCACACATAATCATGGGTATACCCTCCAAGGAGCCTGAGTGAGTCTGGACAACATCAATTCTAGGTACTATGAAGACTTGCCCCTCCACAGTCACCTTGTGTGAGACCCTAATAAGATAGGTAACTAAGGCTACCAAGAAAAACAATGATGCCTGGGGAAACAATCGACAACCCAATGCACGTGCAAGGGCAGGGTATCTAGCCTGCAATCAACTTAAGAGGCTTCCACTCATCATTGTGGGTATACCTTCAAGAGACCCCCATAATATGTGCAATCTCTACACCGAGATCAACAAAGCAGGGTGAGTAACTCTGCCAATCTCAATGCGACCTCAGGTTTTACTCTTGTGTGAGAAGTGCTTCCCAGGACAAAATGTTGCAAATGGAATTAAACACTCGCTATCAAAATATGCTATTGTGTGTTTTGTGCTTTGGAGAGTGTGTCTCACAGCCTATTCCAAAGCTCTAGCCTAGATAATGTTGGTGTAAAAGATCCCTAGAAAATAAAAGTTACTAATTAAGTTTTAGATTTCACAATGTTTTTTAGAGGTTGTTGTTACTCAAGAGGGAGATGGGAATGAAACCAATGTTGTGAGATACCTTGAACCAATAATATGCAAATAGAAATGAATGATGCAAATTTTTGTTCAATGAAATCTATCTACAGTAGGGATAAGATATTTCTGGAATGACGTAAGCTACAGAATATACTTTCTTTTTCTTAAATGAACACAATTGCAAACAACCATAAACAATGAAGTTTCTTAATGTTCTCTTCTTTTGAATACAATAAAATTTCCTATGTATTATTACTCAAAAGAATAAATGACTTCAAATTATTCCTTTCTAATACCAGACCAGGGGCATGACAAAGAAAGGACAAGTAATCCCAAAAAATCTATACACTCAACAAGCACCCAAATCAAACTTTCAATGAAGATAAAAGTAAAAAATGACAAAAAAGTGTTTCTTCAAATGCAAATGAAAAAATGACTTCCCAATCATCAAGCAATCTAGAACATGTAATCAATCCAAAAATTCAAATCCAATCAAAGAATTTTAATCGAACAAGCACTCAAATACAAGCTCAAAGATTATACCCTTGTCGATAAAAATCAAAGAAAAAAACTGGAAAAAAACTAAAAGAGAGGTATTCTATCTCTGAAACCAATCAACAACAAGTTAAACTACCATAAAATAGTCAAGGGATGGCATTAAAATTCCCTCCCAGCTGATTAAAGAAAAACTGGGCATCAATAGAGGCCAAAACCCAACTCAAAAAATTTCACAGGCGCTGCCGCAACCTAATAACACATTACATTATGGAAATTAAGGGTTTCTGCAGGCCAAAAATAGATAGGGTGTGGAAATTTCGCATTGAAGCAAACAACCAGGGCGTGGAAATTGAAGGCTTCCGCAGGCTATGTATAGGGTACAATGCGGAAGTGTCTGTAAATCAAGAAATTTTGAGAAGAGGGTAAAGGATCTAAGTGAAATTTTAAATCCATAAAGCCTGAATGGATCTCCCATAGACTCAGAGACTGAATTCAAGTAAAAAGAATAGATTAAAAGCAAATGGCCAACAAAAAACCACAATCAAGTTGTATCCCCAACGGAGTCGCCAATTTTGTTATTGGATAAATCGGTGAATGCGAACATAAACTAATCTCCCTTGATCCACCTGTATCTATAACAAAACAAGATAGGACATGACGCTTTCCCTAAGTTTCTACCATTGAATTTACTACCAAATAAGGAATGGATGACACACCTTTAGATATCACTTCCTTATATCTCTGTTGTCCCTGCTTCGCTCCAGTGCTCTTATGAAATTAGATCTACAGGGACACAAACCAACCAAAGTGAAAGAAACAATTGTAGATTCAATGGAAACCTAAACATGTGATCAATGAGTCATGTAATAAAAAACTAATGATTTTACAGGAAAGAAACATGTCACCGTATCATATTAAGTAAAAGTGGAAGATACAACCAAATTGCCTTGATGCCGCAAGTTCCCTTTCGGTGGTCCTTTGTTCCAACACACACATTCACTTGCTCCGAATTTGTATGAAGATGGTCCACAAAATATTGATGGACAAATGGAGGCCTCAAGCATCAGTTGTAACGGGATCCTTTACATAGTCTTCATCCTATTCTTTCAACAAGTTTTGCTTAATCTTGCTTAACCCTTTCCATGAGAAACCCATCATTATATAGGAGAAGGTGAAGTGGTTGAAAGGATGAGGATGATCCCACCAAATCATAGAAGCCTGTAGGATCACAACCATACATATGCCATCTCACATTCTAGAATATTCTCCTTCTAGAAACTTCTTTAAATTATTCCTTTCCTTAGCTTCAAACATCACCACACCCTGACTATATAGCAGCCTACGGAAACCCTGCGAGCCAGGAATAGAGCAGCCTATGGAAATCAATGATTTTCGCACCGTGTACCACTGTTAGCCTGTGACGTCATTCTACAAATATGCCTTGTAGGGGAATAAATCAATCATTTTCCTCATGCAAAATATTGTTTTGAGAACCTGAACACATGCTTGTATAGTCATCATCAGGGTGACCAAAATAATGTGTGTCCGCCAACTTCATCAAGCATGACAACGAGAAGTATTTTTTTTTTTTATGGAGACACTCTAAACTCATTTGGGCGGTAATATTAGAGATTCCAATGGTCAATACCATATTGGTATTATTCATCACTACCACTGCCGTAAAGGAATGTGAACTAAGTTTGGACATCAGAGATTGCTTTAACAGGTTATGTACTAGAATTTTTAGATTCTAAATAACTAGTTTCTTGGTGCATGGATAGATATGATAAAAATCAGAGGATAATTCAACTTCAAGGAGAATCCCCTATTTCTCTATCACCTTAAGTCTTCAATAAAATGATGAAACTACCAGAGTCGACAATTACATTCAAAGGAGATGAAGCCAATAATTTCTTGAAGGAATGAAACAATGGATTTGAGCTTTTGTAGGAATATCTTGAAGACCTGACAATGATTCCAGAATATTTATCTAAACATCAACAATTCCTTACACTGTCCCCCACTTGAATTGTTGACATCCTCATCAACATGGTCCCATCGACTTCTTTGGTGAAAGGGGTGTTGGTGGTGAAGCTACACTTTTGCAATTTCCACATTAGAACATAGTGATGATACCACCTCTCACGACATATAGTCATGTCTGAATTTTTTTCCACTTTTGGCACACAGAGTCATGTGGCATTTCACTGCCTCTATCATATGGGAATCACCAACCTATGCCTACGACAACCAAAGTACGCCTCTTCATTTAATGTTTGGCCATAACTATGCCTTAAGCTACAATTTGTTAGATATGTAACTAATTTATTCTAAAAATAAGCATATGCAAGTAATTTATTCTAAAAATAAGCACATGCCCAACTTATTTCTTCTAGCAATAAGTACTATTAAGTGCACCATTATTGTTGTTCAGTGTTCCACTATTGTATACACACCAAGGTGGTTAGGTTATTAATAATGGTTATCGGTGTGCGCTATTAGTTCAACATTGGGGTATTATGTTTGTGAGTCCATTGATGCATTTGTATGATTTCAATGCATCAATGTAAAAACCTCCACAAAAATTTTCGGTTGCCCACCTCCACTAACAACCACTGCTATAATAGAGAAGAGATAAAATTTTTGGGGAGGTTTTGTAAAAACCTCCACTACAAGGTGTTCTCCTTATAGTGTTTCATTCGTTCCCTAGGCTCCACTGATTGCTCCTAGGTAGCAAGTCTACTTTTGGAGTATGCCAATTAAAAGAATATGACATATGGATGCTAATGCCACAACCACCAATTGTATCAACAACCTATCCAAAATCTAGTAAGTCACATGAATCTACTAAAATAAAACCATTTCTTTGTCTCAAATACATCAAGAGAGGCATGTTAAAACCAATTATACTATCACCTTTAACAAATAATATTTTGATCTCCAATTTGTCTTTCCAATCTTCTAATCCAAGTGTGCCCAAGCATGGTATACACTCTTCCTTTGTTACTCCATACTAAGGTCAATGCACCTCTTTATTGTCAATTTGGTATGATGTCAAGTCTAACCCATGTAGGTCAAACATTCTAAAATGACTTGCTATTACCTTCGTGTAAAATTTTACTAGTTCACAAGATTCCTTGGTCAAATATTCCATTGTCTTCACCTGCTCACTTATATATTGAACATATTATTTATCTAAGAAACTGTCCACAACTCTGGCCACTTCTATCACTATAGAGTCCATTATTTTCTCAATCCTAGCAAACTTATGTTCAATTTCCTTCACTAAACCACTATCCACTAAAGCCTGCACAAAACTCCCTCCCAAATATTTGTCACAAGTTTCATTGATCTAAGTCAACCTTCATTCCAAAG
>JASDQU010509877.1:44979-55103 GCA_032191745.1 Picea mariana | reverse complement strand
GCCTTGAAAAAGAGAGAAATTTAGATAATAAGCCTCTTCGAGGGGGAAACCTCCTTATGCCCACATAAATGTACAATTACAAGATGATTCCAAATGAAAATGTCTCCTTGGTATATATAGGAGACTAGGAGGTATAATTACAACTAATGGACTAAAGACGACATAAATAAAATAAAATTACTAATGTAATATGCTCCAATTAAGGGGCAATGAGCCATTAATTAGGGCTTAACACTCTTTCATTACAAATTTTTCTAATTTTAGGACTATTTTACTAGTTCTATCATAAACTTGTTATTTGCTTAAGTAAACCATCTTTATTCAAGTTTATTTACAACCTTTTTTCTTCTTCTTTGATAGCTAGTATTTCAAGGAATTTCCTTGATTCATTTGTTGCAGTGAATATATCTCTTTGTCTTAGAAACACCCTTCGCACACATCAAATTTTCCTTGTTTAAACCACCTTGACCTTACCTTGAACCTTGAATTAGTTGGTGGTGCAATCAAGTAACCAATATAAGGGGTTGTAGACTTGTCTTGACTTATTATAGGATCCTTTGAGGTTGCTATGGAAGCCCCCATTGTGTTGGATCTCAATCCTTCACTAAAGCGAGGGAAGTAACTACTTAGGTGACAATGGAAATTACTCCATATGTTACACTTATCAAACATCTTTTGAGGGCTTTTCACAAGTGCTAGATTGGGTGATAACAAGGCCTATGATTTGCTCTTTTTTCTTCATAAGTACAAAGAAAGGGGCACTCGCTATGGATTTTCCTTTGACACTATGGATTGAATGGATGCTACATAATCTTCTACCTCTTCTATTATGCTCTAATATTCCACTCCTACATGTTCTCCTCAACTATGGAACAAGTACACTGCTAAAAGAATGCAACCCCTTCTCTTCCTATCGACTCAGTATTTAACATAACTTGATAGCCATCTAGGGTTAGGGTTAGGGTTTTTGCATGCCTCAACCCTTAATTGATGTTAGAGTTTTGGACCCTTTAGAATCTTCTTGAAGGTCCAGATGTGACTATCCCCGCATTTGTGAGTAATGGGGGATGATGTGGGATACACTTGGTACCCTGGTGGTCAATAGGGTAGGTCAACTTGCAAGAGGCATAACTTCTACATACAAATTTTGATTGAGGTGATTTTTGCATTGTTGGAAATATTTCGGTGTGTAGAATAAATTTGAAGGGATGGGAGCTATGATCACAAATTGTTTACCCCAAAAAGTGCCATTTGATACCTCAAATTGATTCTTGAAGGTCCCCAAATCTCTAAACTAGGACTTGCCACTAAAATGGGCCTGCATGCCAATTCGTCTAGTTTTTCCACCAATAAAGTACCAAGATAGATGAAAAATTATATAATGATCCTTTCGTGACCAATGGGTCACTATGTATACATCTTTTAATGAGGATATGTGTTCACATTTTTCTTATAATGTTGTGAACCTTTTATTCTATCTTTGTGTTTCAATTGCTTGAGCCTTAGATCGTTTATTTTATTGAAGAGTTTGCTTAAAACGTGTATGCTGAAATGGGAAACACATATTTATATTTATGCAATTTAGTTTTGCATATAGTTKCCTTAGAAAGTTGCGGGGGATATTATAACCCAAATTGAATTATAATGGGAATTCACAAAAAAATAGTTATGAGAGATAAAATTAATAGTTGTACATAGAGAGAGTTAATTTTTTACAAATTAAATTGAGTTAGAGTTKCCGATGTTATAAATGCAGAAAACTTTGAAGTTGCATATGTGGATACCCAATTGCTTGTTTATAGAGTACACACATGTCTATGTTAGAATGATATCTTCAATCCATGTTGAATTTGTCTTCTTCTATTTTCATCAGTGTTGATTAATGAAATATGAAATTTCCATTAGTGTTGATTAATGAAATATAAAGTACATTATGTTCTCTATAACCTTTTCAAGAAGAATCCTCACTAAGTGTGTTAAGTGTGTTGTTCAAGAGTTGGATATCAAATTTATGAGTAAAATTATACTTTGATTCTTAGAAGTATGGTACCACAATGAGGTCATTAACCCATCTTGACTCACACACATAGCTTAAACAGAGCTCAATAGCATAAATATAACATTGACAAATCTATGTGCTAAGTTAGAACAAGCACTGAATTACTATTCTTATTCATGGTTGTAGAAAACCAAATTAATACACAAGGCATCCTTGTATCTCTTATGAAGGATTCGATAAAGATCTTACCGCAGTCTATCTATTTTACAATATGATACAAGAGCTTTCATTCAATTTTTTTCCCTTTTGCAATCACAATGTATAAATGTACGATCTATTTCACAATGTTGCACTATTTGGGTTCACACATTGCCCCCCAATTACATGTAAATGTAAGATACCCCTTGTTTGTGGGACAAGGGACCCCCACACTAATATGTAGAACATGTGTGCTTATAACTAATTACATCAAAACACACCAAACTATATTTAAACTAAGGGCATGATGAGATTTTAACAAGAGTGCCAATCTTGGCCCAACAAACTTGTAAACCAAAGGTTGATAAAAATATTTAAAATTTAAATTTACCTCTATATTTTAGATCGATTGTTCTTGACTTTAATTTTTATGAGGTCATTTCCGTTGAACTATTGATGAGTTTACATGGTATGAATTTACAACATTGTATTATGTATGTAATTTATGGGTTATTGGACAATTTGATTTATGTGAGGTTGTATCCTCTATATTGGTGGGTTGTTGCCAAATCCGATTAATTAAGGTCGTAGGGCCTTTGTTTGATGAAGGTTTTGTAGCCTTTATTCAATTGTAACCCTAGGTTGCAACCAAATAAATTGCGGGGTTGTTCATGTTGTAGCTTTTGTTTGATGAGGGTTTGTGGCCTTGAATTGTTACACTAGGTTGGAGCTTAAATGAATTGTGGGGTCGTTGATCATTTGTACAATAATTAGTGGGATACTTGTTTCGAATAATGGAAGGGGATTTTCCGTGTTGAAGATTTGTTGGTTTGCATTTTGATATGGATAAGGATAGTGATTGTTGATCGTAAAGTTGAAAATGAGCGACTTTAACCTATGTCACTATGACGTATGCACACACATGATAGTGCCTCAAGTACATCTCATGTAGGAAGATATTACCATCATAACCTTGCTTTTTCAATGATATTTGTCCTTTCCTCTTTGATATTGAATCCCCCTTACCTTCTTTGAAATTGTTTGAGATTGTCTCTATTGTAATTGTAATGAGTGGTTATTTATCAATTTTTAAGTAAACAATTAGAAAGTCTTGCTTATCTATGATGTGCATGATCATGAAGATTATGATTTGAATGTTACATAAATGAGTTATTTTAAGGTTTGGTGACTTTAATGTTTCTTTTTCAATAAATTCCATTATACAAAATTTAATTAACTCAAAATGATGTTTTTCTTGGTATTATTTTTTATAATTAAAGGTATAGGATGAAGTCATGATATGCCATTAATTTATAAAATTAATAAGTGAACAAATTCAATATTTTTCTCAAATTCTTTTTTTAGATTTAATAATAATTTTGCTAAAAATTAAAATTAAACCTAATCAATAAAATAATTTTGCTAAAAATTAAAATTAAACCTAATCAATAAAAAGTTTGAATAAAACTTTATTCTTAATATTTAAAAAATAATAAAACTTCACCGTTTTGTACAATCATGAACTCAAACCTGAGTTTACTTCATTCCCTGCACTGCACTGCACTGCACTGCCCTGCCCTGCCATTGCTTTGAAAATTTGCATGCATGATAAATGTCCCAAAGCACGCTCACACTCATTCTCCTCCTGTCCTCGCTAACCTCTTTATCTCCACCAATTTGGAAGATAGCGGCTACAAGTTTGTCTGAACATGTTCCAATCTCTATATTTGTCGGGCTACAAGTTTGTCTGAACATGTTCCAATCTCTATATTTGTCGGGCTACAAGTTTGTCTGAACATGTTCCCTCCTCCATATTTGTCGGCTGGCAGATAGCGGCTACAAGTTTGCCTGAACATGTTCCCACCATATTTGTCTGCTGGTAGACGGAACACAATAATAACGAACAGACCACCTTTATCAGCCATAGACGGAACACAATAATAAGGAACAAATCCTCACGCCGCCACCTTGTCGTACGTCTCAACCTCCTACACGCAGTCGAGGCGTTACCCGTCACTACCTAAACATCCCATGCCACGTCAGAATCCTTTAATTCCCTTGCTGGGATACACGTTAGCTTCCACGTGGAAGCTCAACAAGAGGTTTTATATACATTTTGCTTGGTCGCCTCTTCGTTTCATTTGCCGGTCGCAGCGTCAGCTTTATGGCTTTTTAATGTATTTATGTGTTGAAACGAATAGGATTGCATCTGGCTTATCTATATCTTATAATAATATTTTTATTGTGGAAAAATTTATTATAATTTAGTTTTTAATCACAATTATTATTGATTATTATTAGTTAATGTAAGCTGATTCAATATGTTTGTTAGAAATAATCACATTATTTGTAAGTTAGGAATAATCACATTACATGACATGTAATAACTTGTTGGTGGTTAATAAGAGAATAGAGTTTAACTCCTCTCATGGAAAAAAAAAATTCTTACTTATGAAAAAACTTTTATATAATATATTTTCAAAAATATTTTCTTTTCAAATATGTTATCATATTACTTTCTTAATTTAGGATAGTAATCAATACCATCCTCTATTACCCTCCAATATCATGTTAGGCAATAATTACTTAAATTTTAAATATCTTATTGCTTTCTTAATTTGGATGGTAATCATAGTTACCTTCAACTTCAAATATCATACTTAAATTTTTATTAGTGTTACAATTAGTGTTAAAGGTTTCGTGTTAAAACTATTAATTTAGATTCTATTAACATGTTTATCAATTTTCGGCAGTTTCGTGAAAAATTAGCTTAATTAATTTAAAAATCAACATTTAAAAATTGAAATTTAAAAATTGGAATTGAAATAGCATAGACAATACTCAATAAATTGATAACAAAATTCACCCATATGGGCTACGCCTTCGGTATGCTTCAACTGACGATCTAATCCATTAAAAAGGATGTAAGTGCATCATTTCACCTTTTACATCAATTAATGGCCTTCAATATGCAATAAATGAATAAACTTGCCTATTCTCCCAATAAAGGGGCTTCAAATTATTCAATTTGTGGAAGCAAGGGTAGATTGTTGGATTTGATGAGTTCTATGTTCTCTCTCTTCGCTCATTTCCTGAATGCTTTACAAACTTCACTCATTGCTTTTAGAATGAGGGAACCGACATAAATTAACAGAGATGGCACCACCAAGCATTGGAAAAATCCCATGACCAATCCAAAAAGGAGATAATATTTCCATTAAACATGATCTAGATCGAAACCTGAGTCAAAACACAATTAGCGTTTGAGTTGCGCAGTGGTAATAACTCATTACAAGTTTGGCAAGGTAGGATGGATGGTTGAGCATCAAGGATAACAGATTTGGCTGCACCTCTTCTTCTTTGCCTTCATCTGGTGAGGTTGAGCGTGGCTAGAAATGGATTACGTGAGAGGTTGGTCATCTCAACCACTTCTCTTTTGTTTGTTGAATGCTCTACTCCTCATTATATTACAAAGTGCATTAAGGTGCTATCCTTTGGTTTGAATCCCTACAAATCCACACATATTTCTCTTCATATTTGTGTTCAATGTGTCATGGCAGAACTGAACCACATGTGCATTGAAAGATTGGCATGATATGTGAGAGGGTTTAAAAATATCTTTCAAATATTTTTAAAATCAACCTCCACTATATTGCTTAGAATTTGGATACTTACAAAGACTGGAGACCAAGTGAACTCATCTTCCTTGTGGCATTTTTTTATTTTAAAATTGATTTAGGTGATGCTTTTTTTGTGAAGATTGAGGCTATTGGATCATTCAGGATCCTCCTAGATCACTCCTCCCCCCAAGAATCTTTTGGATCACCAAAAATTTGGTTTTATTCAGAAAATAACCAAGGGTACAACTCCCTCACTTTTTCGGTTTCCATCCATTGTGCTTTACTTGGATGCATTCTTTCTAGACCCATATGAAGGTACTCCACATCACTTCTTTGCTAAGTCCTCACCCTTCTGTCAAGAATAACATCTTCTCATAACACATCAAGATATTCATGAGCAAAATATTCAACAAAAGGAACTTGAACATTCTCTCCTTGATCCATGATCATAGGAGGCTCATATAGTTTCAAGTTTTCAACATTAACTACATAATACATTTGCATATATAGAGGTAACTATTGAGCCCTAGAAAAAGCCTCATTTTAAGTATAGAACCCCTTATTAAGCCCTAGATATTGAATTACTAAATTTCTAGTGTTCAATTTTTATGTATGCTAGAACCCTTCATTGTACCTTTTCATTACAATTGTATCATTTGTCTTATATATATATATATATATCAAGGAGACCTAGTCTTATGATCATCTCATCTCAATTTGTACATCGAATATATTCTAAAAGGAGGTTTCCCCCTCAAATTAGATTATTATTCATTGACTTTTTATCATTCTCAAGGCGTTGGTTTATAACATTTGGTATTAGAGCATTGATCCTAGGGTTTTTCTTCTTCAAGCGAGTCATATTAAAATTTTCACTATATATATATTTTTTCCGAGACATTTTAGACATCAAAATTTGGAATTTACTCAAGAGACATATCATAATATTTCTACTAAAAGTTTCAAGTTCCGATTCGTTATACTTTTGTATATATAGCCTATGGAAGATAGGGTTTTTGACTCATCCTAGAATTAGTTCTAAATGAGCCATCTTGGAATTTTTGCTATAAATTTTTTATGGGAAGTTTCAGATAGTGAAATTTTGTGGAGGCTGAGAAGAAATGTCATAGTACAAGTGGTAAAAAATTTAGGTTCTGGTTTGTTATATTTTCAGATATATCTCCCGTGGAAGTTAGGGTTTGTGATTAGTCTTGAAATTAGTCTCAAACAAATCATATTTTTATTTCTCTATAAAAACATTTCGGTGAAGTTTCAGACTCTAAAATTTTCAGAATAATGAGGAGGAATAGATAGTTATAGTTGTAGATTTTTTTTCATATTTTGAATCATTATAATTTGTGAGATATATCTTGTGGAAGTTGGGGTTGTTTACTAATCTTTAAAATAGTCTTAAACGAGACATTTTGGTATTTTTTCTATAAATTTTTATCATGGAAGGCTCAGACTATGAAATTTTTAGGAGTTTAAGAAGTCATATCATAATACTATAGGACGAGTTTTAAGATTCAGAATGCTTCAAAGTTTATATATGTATCAATATAAAGGTCAACCATCCAAACACACTCCAAATTAAGGTTTGAAAGGTAGACAACTTACAATTGGCATAGATTTTGATTCGAAGATATATTTTTGGTGATTCAAAATTTGTGATAAAGAGAAAAAAGAGAAGCATTATTGTTTTCTCACATGGAAAATGGTTCTACAAGAAATAATACTTGCACCCATAAAAACTCAAACATGACATTCGAATAAAGTGAAGACTTAGAAAATAGGTTAACCCAATTAAAGAACCAAGTTGATGAAATGAGTGTTAGTATGTTGAAACAAGTGGATTTATCACATTCTCAGGAATGCCTTAAAAAAATGAATAAAAATCGAGAACATATGGAAAAAAAGATGGAATAATTGAAGAGGTCCATGTGTGAGGTGTTCTTAAATACCTTAGATGAGAGACTCTCTAAAAGAGACAACAAGATGAAAGGTAATCATGAAAATAAGGAGAACAAGATTGTTGATACTCAATCACATATGGGGAGTATTTTGTTACAATTGGAGAGCACAAATACTAAATCTCAAAATCATGATCATTCATTACTCCAAGATTCACATTATCAGGGCTTCAAGTCGACACCAAGGAATTATTTCATTCCAAAGATCGATATGAAGAAGTTTGATGGTAAAGATATTATAACATGAATATTCCATATGGAGAAATACTTTGATATACACCAAGTGCTAAGGTTACAAAATGTACCTATTGCATCTTTGTATTTAGAAAATGATCATTTTGTTTGGTATCAATGGCTTTGTGAAAGATAAAATTATTCTACTATCTCTTGGTCTATTTTTACAAATGAATTGATATCACATTAGGGAGATATTAAGAGCAATACATTCTTTAGTCAATTGATAAATTTTTGGAAAAAGGTCCAATTACATAACACATTCAACAATTCTAAAAGCCCAGTCTCAGGGTAAAGAACATTCTCGAGGATAATTTGTTAAATCTATTTATGTGCAATTTAAAGGAGAACATTCAACATGAGGCGTGTCTCTTCAAACCTAAATCACTAGAGATAACTTTTAGTATGGAAAGGAAAGTGGAAAAAAAAATATTGTTGCTAGAAGGGTGGCCACTAAAAGCTATAGAGAGCACCATTTTACCTCTTCTAACCTCACTCAACCTATAAGGTTGACACCTCAAGAAATGGATGAAAGAAGAGTAAAGGGACTATGTTTCAATTGTGACAAAAAATACGAGAAGGGGCATAAATGGAATCAGAATACATTATTCTACATAGACTATGAAGAGGAAGAAGATGAAGAATTGGAACCATCACAAGATCTAGATCTAGAAGAGACTACTCCAAAGATATATTGTCATGCATTGACGAACATCAGTACTCCACAAACCCTCAATATACAAGGATACATCAAAATAAAAATTAAATAGTGTTGATTAATTCTAGTAGTACTCATAACTTCATCGATTACAAATTGGCAAAAGATCTTAATTGCTTTGTATTTCTAACACTAGAGTTTAAAGGAATGATTGCAAATGGAGGTACTGTAAATTGTTTTGGGAAGTGCCACAGTATTAATCTCAATATGGGGGAGCATTTATTGGATAGTCCCATGATTTACATCCAAATGGGTGGTGTTGATGTTGTATTAGGGGTCCAATGCCTAGAATCATTGGGAACAATGACCCTTAATTTTCAAGATATTTTCATGAGATTTTCCTCAAAAGGTGGGGAAATTGAGCTTAGAGGTATCCAAGGGAAACTCTACAAGGTGATAAGCTCTAATAGCATGAAAAAATTACTAAAAAAAGGACACCATGGTGTAATTGCACAATTTCACTCACTAGATGTTCAAACATCTATATCTCTTCTCCAGTGGATCTTCAAATAGTTATCAACAACCATTCCAAGGTATATTTTGGAGAGATGCCTAAGGGTCTTCCACTAGCTCAAGATCATGACCATGCTATTCATTTGAAACCAAGAAGTGTACCGCCTAACATTAGGMCTTACAAGTATCCATATGCATAGGAGTGAGATTAAGCCTATGATCCAAGAAATGTTAGAGGTGGGCATCATTAACCCTAGCCAAAGTTATTTCTCTTCACTAATAGTGATGGTTATGAAGAAGGATGGTTTGTGGCRTATGTGTCCATATTATAGACAACTCAACAAAATGACCATCAAAGACAAGTTTCTTATTCYTTTCATTGATGAATTGTTAGATAATTCCATGGAGCAATTTTGTTTACTAAGTTGTATCTTCATTTGAGATATCATGAAATCAGAATGAAGCAGGAGGACATTCCCAAAACAACCTTTAGAACTCATGAWGTTCATTATKWGTTTTTGGTTATGCCATTTGGACTTACTAATGTACCGTCAACATTTCAAAKCTTGATGAATTTATTTTCAAACCCTTCCTTAGAAAAATCGTGTTTGTATTTTTTTGATGACATACTAATCTACAAGAAATATTGGGAAGATCATTTGCAACATTTATAGAGTATTACCACTTTTGGAAGAACAAAAAAATTATTCAAAGCCTTCCAAGTGTTCCTTTGGGGTTCAATAAGTGGAATATTTGGGTCATATTGTATCTTATGAATGTGTAAAATTGGACCTTAACAAAATTAAATCTATGAGGGAATGACCAATTCTAAAAATCAGGAAAAAACTTAGAGGATTATTAGGATTGATAGGTTATTACTGCAATTTTGTCAAGAACTATCGCCAAATAGCAACACCTCTAACAATATTAAA
>JASDQU010509876.1:35281-47988 GCA_032191745.1 Picea mariana | reverse complement strand
ACCCACCTTTAATTAATTCTGGCCCTTTCATTATAACTGTTGTGGCCGACTTCTTATTCTTCACTTTGTAATTGACCAATGACCAATCCGCAAAAGGGGATTTGGTCCTTATACAATTACTGACATGATTAATCCTCAATGGGGATTAATCTAATAAAAATAATAATAATAATGACATGATTAATCCACAATGGGGATTTAATCCAATAATAATAATAACATGATTAATCCACAATGGGGATTTAATCCAATAACAAAATAATAAGAATGCTCTTCACAGTTACATTATTTCAACAGCCCCATTATGTATGCACTAGTGCATTATATATCATGAATGCACCTCTCTAACATTGTCTATTTCCACGGTGCGCCTGTTATTATGTACGCATCGGTGCATTACCTATCAATGGTGAACCGCTCGAACAACAATTGATTTTAAACAGTGCGTATAGTACTATGAATGCATCGTTGCATTCTGTATAACCAATGCATCGTTGAATGGAAACTATTTATTTTTGTAGGTGCATTCATAATAAATGCACCGATGCGTTCATTATAAATAATGCACTGGTGCGTTTATTCGAAACACACTATTGAATAAATAGTTTCCATTCAACGGTGTGTATAGTTTTATGAATGCACCAATGCATACATATAAAGGACACATTGTTCAATGGTAACTATTCTATTTTAAATGATGCGTATATTTTTATGGACGCACCGATGCATTCCCTATAACCAACACACCATTAAAAAGAAACTATTTATTTATGTCGGTGCATTCATAATAAATGCACAGGTGCGTTCATTATCAACAAGACATCGATGTGTTTATTTAGCATGCATAGATGAAAATAAATAGTTTCCATTCAACGATGCAAATAGTTTTATGAACGCATTGGTGCGTATATACAAATGGCGCACCCTTCAGTGGAAACTATGTCTTTTTGACGTTGTGTCTGTTATTGAGGACGCACCAGTGTGTCGTTGGTAAGTATGCACCGGTCCATTCCATAATACGACGCACCTTCGAAAACAAACTATACATGATCAGTGTGCCCTGTAAATTTTACAGAGTGCACCACGCAGAAGAAAAAAAAATTGAAAAAAAATGAAAATTTAACTCAATTTCAAAATTTAATGCGCTAAAAAGACAATGCACAAAGAAATAAATAATTTACTTGGATATTTTATCGTCGAGGAGGCATTGTTGGGATGTAATGAAAAAAATGAAATTTTCCCACCGTATGGAAAAATTGGAATCCCATGAACTGAGCATCGAACGGAAACAATGGAAGCAACGAAAGAACTGACGGTAGTGCACTTCAGTTGGGAAAAGGTGGAATCGTTGCTTGAGAGATTCTCTATACTAGAAATGGTAAAAATGTTTTTTTACCGTCGGTTCTTTTTTTATTTAACCTTGTTTCGGTGTGCTCACATTAAGCACACCAATGCGAAAAATGGCAAATAGTGCACCGTTACTTTTTTAAAACATTGTGACGATGCACCATAGGGAGCGCACTAGTGCACCCTTAGGATAAATGCGCATCATTTTTAATTTTTTTTAAACACAAACTTTGCAAATTTTTTTTGCACATCGATGTGCCTATTGAGTGCACACCCGTGCCCACGATCTTTTTTATCATCGATTTTTATTTAAACCATGTTATGGTGCACGCGTGTTAAGTATACCGATTCTAACCATTGTAGATAGCGCATCGTTTCTTTTTAAAAACACGTGACAGTACCCCATATGGAACACACTGGTATGCCACTAGGACAAAGTCGCATCGTTATGCATTTAAAAAAAAGGCAGACTGTGGAGCTGTTTTTTTTGCACTGATGCTACAAGGGGACAACGATGCACCGATATGAATTTTGGAAGAAAAACACAAGATGAAAAACCTACTTGTTGCGCACCGCTACTTTCAATCTGCTTTTATATGATGTCCACCATTTTTTTTCTTTTAAATAACTCTGCAATGGTGTACCATTGTCTACTAACATCGGTTCATTTATATATGGTGGTGCACCGATGTGGTATAGTCTTATAAACACACCTTTAAAAAAACATCCCCTAAAACATCCACCCATGCACCTCTGCTAATGACCTTCATTATAAATGGATTTTTCGGCTATTTTTATAGGGGCTTCCAAAATAACCTCCACTATAGGGTATTTTCCTTGTAGTGACCTTATCTAGTTCCTCATCCTATAGTAGAATGTAATTAGAAATGAACGGTCCCATAAACATATCCCATTCACCTACCTCGGCTTCACTTAAGCCCAAAGAGGCCATCGATCATCATCCTGACCTTCCACTTGCCTGTGGAACTTGGGCTCTAGTGCTTTCTAAGGAAAAATTGTTATCCAAATGAAGGGACTATAGGAGAGTGTCAGAAAAATGGAAATCATCAGCCACTTCCATCCACGGGTCCTCACCAATCTGTATCAATATACCATATCCTATTTTCCAAATCATCCAATATCCTTGTAATACTGGATGGTCTCCCAAATCATGTTAATACTTTTGCAAAATTTGGCATACTATTGAAAAAATTTAGAATTGTTGTTCCCTGCTTTTAACCACAGGGCCCTACTATTCAATCTCCACATTTATTCATCCTTGGCCAATATCTCATGTCAGGAAACTTTATCATGCCTGAGTTGTTGAAGTTGAGGTTCAGATAGGGATCCCTCATCCATGGAACTATATATCCAAGTAATAGTTTCCTCGGCCTCTTTTCTCTTATGCATAGATCTCTCTAAGAAATATTTGAGTTATTTCTTGGAGACCCTTTTAAAAATGGATAGGTTTTGCAAAAATTGAGCCATATAGGAAGCATCAGAGGAATTATATAGGTTCACCCAATTCATGACAACTAGATAACAAAAATATTTCTCCCCCAACTAGATGGGGTTAAATTTTAGCGACGCCAAAGGCATCTCCCCCACCCCCACCATAAAGAAAGAGAAAAAATAATAGGCCTATGGTAGGAAAAACCTCATTCAGAAACCCATGTATTCCATAGTACATGGCCTTCCAATAGAGGTTCTAAAACCAAAAATATATCAAGACGTTTGGATACTGCATCTTCATTAGTACAAGAATTCCTCTAGGTAGGTACCAATTTGATAGGCTCCATATCTAGTAAGTGATATTTCTCAAGGAAATACAAAAAATAACCACCCTAAATATACTGACTCGAGTTGGTAACCCAAACTTCTCTAAGGGAGGTCAAGAAATATATATCAACACCTACCATCGTATTAGGATCATTGAAGAAGCCTGAATTCACCAAATTTTCCGAGAAGCATATTTTTTCCGAGTATGGGCCATAAATATTTACCACATTAAATTTAAAACATGTATTCTTGACCTTCAAATTGACAACAATGGTGGAGGGAATAAACAAGTAGCATAAGGCTTTGAAGGCTAGGCTCCACCCTGTTAATAATCCTCCAGACTAACCCAAAGCATCAACTGCAAAGGAGGACCAACATTTTAGCCAGGGATCCACAATCACTCTACATTTTGAACCTTCACACACAGTTTCTTGAATTAGAAAAATATCGGGCTTGTGGCTTAGAATGAGCCTTTTCAGGGCTAGGTTTTTTTTAGCACCCCTGACCCCTCATGCATTGAAGGATATAATTATCATGAAGGAGGTTTCTTGGGGTTTTCCCTGCTCTAAGGGCCCTCGAAATGGTGGTTGGTTCTCCTTTCCGAATGTCATGAAAAAATCATTGTTGGGATTTAAAGGGGGTATACATTCCTCCCAATGGGGTTAGGTTGTAGAGGGTAGGGGGTTAATACCCCAAAAGAGGAGTCCCCCTTCCCTCAAGGGAACAACCTCAAAGCATATTCATTTTTTAAAGGAGGGGTACAATTTCAATCATAGTAAGAGGGGGGGGGACTCTGGAGTGTCACTTCATTATCTTTTTCACCAATTTCAGAAGGATGAAAAATGGGGCTAACTTTGGGGAGGTAGATAGAGAGGGGATTACCATAAATCCCATATTCGAGAACCATCTCAAGGGGATGAGCGAAAGGGACCAGGGACAAAGAAGGAGGGAAAAAGGGCTTAACAAAGGAAAGAAAAACATGAGAAGGGAAATCAAAAGGCTTATCAGTCAAGGTGGAAGGCTGGGGTTAGATGTCTTTTTCAAGATTTGGACAATCTTCTTCCACAACATAGACTGTCACCTATGAATCCACCTTTACATAAGTTGATAACCAACTTTATGAAAAATCCTAGATTTTGTAACCCATTTCCTTACTGGAATACCCCTAATTGGCGAATCCCTTTTACACTAGTTTTGAAGATGACCCACATTGTGACAAGAAGAACAATGAAAAGGAAATCGCCAATGGTCAATTTTTTGGTTCCATTGTTTCTCGTTGAATATCAGATACATGTTACTCACTAGGCCATCCCTTAGATCGACCTCCACTTGTATCCAAGCCCACCTCCTATCCGCCTTAAGTTTCAAATTGGGCTCCGCGCTTGAAAAAAAACCTATCTTATTTCAAATAGATTCCAAGGCCTTGGGAATCCAAAACAATAATGGAAGACCAGGTAATTGTAAGTTTTAAACCTGTGAAGTAAAGCAATGCATATAGATTCTTAAGAAAAACATAAATTAATCAATGGCACATACACATAGTACATAGAGATTTACGCTGGAAGCCCTTAACCGAGAGAAAACCATCCTTCCTTGGTGCCACACCTTTCAAATCTTTATTGTATTAATTTCACCATTCACCATACAATATATATAATGTTTTAGGTATTTCGTAGCTACCAAAACCCTAATCCCTTAATCCGAGATTAATTTAGAAAACTGCAGTTGTCGAATCTAACGTGCCCACACACATAAATTCAAAGAATATAACACATACCCAACAATAATATGGCCCAAACCTTCATTACTGCACCAAGTTCTCTAGTAGGATCAAACCAAAGGTCCCAATTTTGCAACAAAAAACATGAAGGACCCCAGTTCCAGCTCTT
Organism: Picea mariana; assembly: GCA_032191745.1. Lineage (NCBI taxonomy): Eukaryota > Viridiplantae > Streptophyta > Pinopsida > Pinales > Pinaceae > Picea > Picea mariana. The sequence goes on along the minus strand of JASDQU010509876.1, from coordinate 42,973 downwards.
ATGCAATATTTTGTAACAATCTTCAGGAGAGAGAAAGATAGACACCATCCAACCTCTGATAAGAACATGGAAAACTGGAAAGTAAACCAACACCGACCTCCAATTATGGTCAATCCAATTTGACATAGCACCATCCTTCGGTGCTTTTCCACTAAACTTACCCACCAAGGTCATTCCATAGAACTTTCCCACATCCGCAACCTCCACATCCTTGTCGACCACCATTTGCACCAAATCAAAATGCTCCCTAATACACTTCCTCTTAGGTTTACGAGCGACTACTCCCTCCGACCTTATAATTTCCAATAAACCCTTCCTCACTACTAGCTCCTGGCAGAACCAAAGAGGAGAAGGCTAGAACCCCCAGAGAGAAATTAGAATTTGAAAACACTGCATTGAAAGGTTTGATTGATCCAACCTTGTCATTAACATCATAATCACTCTCCAATTTTTACTTTTTTTCAATGTGGTTCATCTTGAATACTACATCCATGACATAATGCACATCCTTTTATTCACGGAGAATCAAGGTATCGCCAGCTTACAATCATATCGGATCACAAGGAGAAAATGTCATCAAAGAGATATTTGAACCCGGGTGTGGAAAATACAAATAATTCCTCTCAACCATCCGGTCTACACTTCCTTGACACCCTCCAATGCATCAGACATGACATTTTCGACAATGTCATTACTTCTGGCATGAGGGGAAATCTCTCAAGTAACTCCGACCTAATACAGGTGATCCCTTCACTCAAACTATTCTTGGAAGTGAAAATCTAAACATTTAATCGATCTAGGCTTGTAATCCACCAGCTCAACCTCTAACACGTGGAGATGCCTTGTGACGCACTAGACCTGCAAGAAAAGTGAGCAAGGTAAAAAACCGTCATAATTGATCCGTCGAAGATGTGATCGTCGAGGTCACTGAGAAGACCCGTCTTTATCCCCCCCAGACCTGTGACCCTAGGGCCAACTTACCTATGGCCATATGGTCAAAAAAGAACCTGCGAAAAAAACCTTGGACCCAAATATAATTTAAAATATGAAATCATAAATAGTTTCAATTTTAATTGTGTTCCATTTCTTTTTTTCCAGTGGAAAAAGCAGTTTCATTTTTATTCTATTAGAATCAAAAGAAACTTTCTAGTACATCATATTTAAAGTCATAATCCATCACTTTTGTCATATAGTTCCTCACAATGTTCCCAATCCCATCCCAAAAAACCAAAATTCTACAAACTTAGACATATACAGATGCAAAAAAATATTCATAATTCTAACATTTCTGCCAAAACTAGAGATAAAAAGTTACCATCCAGTTAACTAGACTGTTAGTTGAAATATGCTTTCCCAAGATGAAAAAATATCCTTTGTCAATAGAGATATCCTCAAAGATTTCCTCATAATTCATCCAGCCAATATCCTTACCAAGAGAAAACTTTGAGAGAGAGTATGCCATAAAGTTGTATTGTCTGTGCACATGGAAGCATTGAATCTATCGGAAGAGAGGTGTAAGATCCATGATCTTCTTCTTCCAAGGGTGAATATTTAAAACATTCAGACATGAATTTCCATCAAACCAGTCGAGAACAACCTTTGAATCACCTATAACCATTAAATCACAAATATGGATTCTTAGTGCAAATACCAATAAACCCCATAAACCAAGAAGTTCGTCTCTGGTATTCATTCTTGGACCAATAGCCAAGTGAATCTTGAATAAATGACCACTAAAAATCTTAATAACAATACCCATGCCACACTGACCTCCTGCAACAACCCCGTCGAAGAAGCCTAAAGGCTTATTTCCATTTATTATATCTTGTATATATTGCATGGGATATGAGTTGTTTAAGGACAGTTGTTTAATATGACTTATTTTTGAATATTTATAAATTATGGAGATGTTCATCTTGGGTAAATTTATAATTTTACAATAAATTTAATATCGTATATGTTCATTTTTGTTCTAATAAAAAATATTTATTTTTATTTTTTAGTGTCAATGTGTTGATACATAAAATTTTAACATATTTTTGTCAATAATCTATATTTTAATATATCTTTAGTTAATAATTTATAATTATATAAATTTAAAATTGGTGTATGAGACTTCTTGTGTATTGGAAAAAGCTCAGCTATTTGACTAACTGTTAAAGTCTATGGAGGTGTACATATACTATCCCTCTCTAAATTTGAAGTTATGACCTCCTAGGAGGAAACACATGTTATTAACCATCGCACAATGAATTTATTTATTTAAAGTCAAGTATAATCATTATTATAATAATGATGACAATTAATTAGTTTAGTGTAAGTTCTTGTAGATTAAAATAGTTTTTTAATAAAATTGATATAATATGATAATATAATAATAATCTATTTTTAAGGTCACGGCCAAGCCAAACATCAAATTGGTGTATGAGACCTCCTCTTCCCAACGATTTTACTGGTAAAGTCTACGGAGGAAACATGTTCTTAACCATTAATCCCACTCATATTGTATAAGCACAATCTTATCAAATATAATTATTTATTGATAATAACTTTTTGTCTTTATTTTTAATAAATATTAATTATAGATATTTAAAAAATTATATTAAAATTAAATTTAAATTTCAAATACATTAAAATAATAATAATAATAATCTTTTTTTAAGGTCGCGGCCAAGCCAGCACACCAAATTGGTGTATGAGACCCCCTTGTTTGTGGGACAAGGGACCCCCCTCCGCCCAGCGATTTGACTAGTAAAGTCTACGAAGGTATACATACCCTACCCCCCTCTGGATTTGAACCTATGACCTCTTAAGAGGAAACACATGTTCTTAACCATTAGGCCCACTCACGTTGTATCTTATATTAAAATATAATTTACATTAATGAAAAAAGACACATGAATTAGTGAATACAAGTTTCTTTTCATTCTATTATAGAACTTAAAAATATTCATTATAAACTTGGAATTAAATTTACATTGTGACAAAACCCATTCATTATCAACTTAGAATTAAATTTACATGTATCTTGTGACAAAACCCTCAAGTATTAGATTTAGGATTTCAACCTTGGAGAAGGATGAGCTCAACTCAACCATTCAAGGGTGTATAGTTTAGATTCAGATCTATTGAAGGCCATCGTCTGAGACAGAGTTATCATGAGCTACAACAAAGCTGCGTTGAGTATTCAAGGGTGTGGGGTTTTGTAGTGAGGCATGTGGTCGCCTCCATCCCCTCCTTCAGAATCTGAGATATTCACGATCGATGGGAGATGTTAAAAGTTGAGAATGAGAGGTATTTTTCTCTTTGGTTCGATCTTTGAACCTCCATAAAAGAAATCAGTCTCAGTCTCAGTCAGTCATCAAAATGGATTTGTAACGGTTGGAAGTCATCCTTCAACTCGATCTCTCATCTCTAGAACCAAGAAGGAAAGCCTTCATTTTGTGTAAGTGTGATTTAATAGAAACGTTTACAGGCCTTTGGCCTAGTCCAAAATTTATAGAAACTTTGGTGGTTGAGCAATGGTCTCACACAATATTAAAGGACATGTATCATCTTTTACTTATACCTTTGGTTATTTTGTTTTGTTTTTCTTAATAAAGAATATAGGGATTTGTTATTCTACTCTGGACCATATTTTATGGGATCCATGAAAATGTATCTAGCAATGTGGTCCTTAGACTTTAATCCAAAAGAAAAATTTATTGCAACCTCGATGTGGGTTAGATTGCCCCATCTCCATTTAATTTTCTAGGATGACTGCGCTCTCATGGAATTTACAAAATCTACTTATAAAATGGATAAAAGACTTATTGCACTCAGAGAAGAGAGGAGCTATATAACCTAGGTGAGAGAATACATGTCATTGTGTGTGGAATGTGTCTTTGTATGTGTAGCAATAAGTAAAAAATATATATCTTAACAACAATTAATATAAACTATCATAGATCCATCGTTAGAGTTATTATTTATGTTTACATAAACAATTATAATTGGATCACTTAAAAAATAAACACCTCAACTATATATAGAGGGTGAAAAGAAGAATCCAAAGGATTAAAAGGAACGTCAAATTAGCCAAAGGATTAAAAGGCTTGTTGTCACAAGTTTGCTTGCCTATGTTTCTATTGATCACACACACTGACAAAAACCAAAATGCATTCCTTACTTTAAATAAATTATCAAGAAATCCACACATCTAAAAATCACAGCATTCAAAGAATCATAGATATGGACTTAAGAAGCACCACTTGATAGATAATAAAGTGCACTAAGCATTTATTTTGGAGAAATTCTAAAAAATCCCCATCGTTTTAACATTTCCAACTACCAATATTGAAAATAACTACCTTTGCATTCACTCTTCCAGTCATACGGGTTTTGATCAAATTACTCACTGCAGATATTTTCTAAACAAAATTATAACATTCCTGAAATAAATAAGTTTGAAAAATGGACAATTCAATTCGATTTTTTTGATATCTCAATTCGACCCTATCAGGCATTGCAACAAATATTTTACCCAAAATATGCATAAAAATAAATATGGGTTCAAAAGGCACTTATTGTTGGACATATCGTCATTGATGTCAACAGTCAATTTCATTACGATGTGATGATGACTTGTTATGAACAAACATGCATAGGAATCTACCCAAAGCTCAAGAGAGGCAACGTATTATATTTCACAAGATTAGAGCAATGTAGGAACACCATCGGGATCAAATTTTCAACAGATCAATGATCTTGATCAATTATAGTCCAAGTACAAAACCAAAAATCTCAGAAGGGAAAGCGCATTGCAGGAATGATGAGTTGTTATAAATAACATGCAGAGGAATCTACCAAAAATCTTAGAAGGGAAAGCACGTTGCAGAAACACGATCAAGATTGAAATCCCCACAGTAAAACTACAAAAGAATCGAGGGAGAATCCTGTCCACTAATGTATATTTCAGGACAAACCAGGACCGTCAGATCTGGGAGTTAAGGAGGAGGACCTTCGAATAAAACATCTGATTAAGTCTCGATCATCAGATCTCAGTAATTGGATATCAACGACGGGGAAAAATTCTGGGATGCAAGGGTTGAGTTAACGATTGCGCAAGTTTCGGTTCCGAAATAATCCCTGATCGTTGATCTACTATAGGAGAATTCTCGATCGTTAGATGAAGTCAAGGTTTAATCGGGGAATCTCACTTCGGGAAAATTGTGAATTGGGAAAAAATAACCCAAAGTCTCGAAGGCCCAAATAAATATGGACTGTTGATCTAAGAGTTGATCACAGTCATTGGATCAAGAATTCACGAGATCCTGAAACAACCGAAATCTCGACAACTGTTGGATCGTGTTGATATTTTCATGTCAAAAATGGATCGTTAAATGAAGTCAAGTTGCTCAAATTTTATTCGGGGAATCTCACTTTGGGAGAATTTAGAATTGAGAACAATTAACCCAAAGTACCGAATGCCAAAATGAATCTAGACTGTTGATCTAAGAGCTGATCACAATTGTTGGATCAAGAATTCACGAGATCCCAAAACAACTGAAATCCCAACAATTGTTGGATCGTGTTGAAATTTTTGCATAAAAAATGGATCGTTAGATGAATTCATGTTGCTCAAAGTTTATTCGGTGAATCTCACTTCGAAAGAATTGAGAATTGGGAACGATTAACCCAAAGTCCCGAATACCGAAATGAATCTAGACCATTGATATAAAATTCATCATAGTCGTTGGATCTAGCATTCACGAGATCTTGAAATAGACAAAATCCTGACAACCATTGGATCGTGTTAGGCTTTCCACGTCAAAGATGAACCATTAGATGAAGTCAAGTTGCTCAAGATTTATTTGGGGAATCTCACTTCGAGAGAATGGAGAATTAGGAATGGATAACCCAAAGTCTCGAAATGAATCTAGACCATTTATCTAGAACTAATTACAACCGTTAGATCCAGGAGGAGGACATCTGCCATGTCAGGAGATCCACGTCAGCAAGGACACATGGCACAATCAGATGGTGAAAAGTGTCTAGGTCTAGTTGGCACTTTAAGGTTACATAAGTCACAAATCTAGGTGACACGTGACAACCACTCAACTAGTGCCAAGTCAGTAGTGACGTCAACAAGTTACATCACTCCAGGAGTTTTTTCCATCGGGGGAAATCAACAACTACTCGAAGCGCTGAAGGCTGAATTCAATGCTAAACCGTTGATCTAATATCCTCTGAAATCTCACATGACCGTTAGATCAAAACATGAGATAATCTCTCTCAGGTTGACCACTTCGGCGTTGACAAAATGTGGTGGAAATTGGAACATAAATTACCCAGACCTCCAAACCCTCGAAGTCTCAAACCTCTGAATTAAGATCTGATCATCCGTTGAGAAGGAAGATTCACGGTCGAGATTGTTGACAAAATAAAATCTTGGAATGGTTAATCCCGCGGTCCTAGCTCATGGACATGTGGAGATTATCAAGCAAAAAGTGCTAATAAGCACTTCAGCGAAATGTACTCCAAAAGGTTAAAAGATTGTAGAGGCCCAAAGTCCCAAAGTAAACTATGGCCATCCATCTCAAGCTTTGATTAAGTCACAGCCATTGGATTATGCAATGGAAGGATAGTGTAAGGATCAAATACAAACCGTTGATTTGGTTCCAGAAATCACACCAACCATCAGATCAACACTTGTGAGAGGTAACCACTTTGAAGAGTTGAAACTTCAGAAGATTGGACGAGAGAGAAAACACTCGAAGGCCGAAGTACCAGAGGACTAGGTTCCATCCCCTGGTCATGGGTTATGAACACATAAGCCATAAGGTACTGGGTACATCGCTTAATTAATAAGCTCGTGGTTTTGCACATATGGTCACATGTAAATGGTTTGAAGGAAGCGCCTCTACAAGAATTTGATTTCTGCAATATTTGCAGAGACATGGAATCGAGTTAAAGAAATTTATCCATACCTGTGATCGATTTATGAAAAGCACTCTCACTGAATTAAAATCCTTTACAATAATGTTTGAATAATAATAGAGATTATTTTTAATCTAAAATGAAGAGGTACGATGGTCCAAACAAAGGGATATAATTCTTCATATCTCACACCAATTGGAAGAGTATATAAACGAGAAAGAATGGTGAGAAGAAAGTGTCTTTGTAGTCCATATCAGAAAATCAAAACGACAGAAGAGTCCAAGAAGAATAAATGATGATTCTTATGAAGTGAGGGTTGAAAGGAGGAGCACTGAAGGATTCATATCCTTTAAGTGTAAGTTAAGGGAGTTGGTGTTTCCTAGGGTTGGTGCCCTAAATACAAGGGATTTAGTGCTTCCTAGGTTTGGTTCCCTAAATACAAGGAGTTGGTGCTTCCTAGGGTTGGTTCCCTAAATACAAGGGAGTCGATGCTTCTTAGGTTTGGTTCCCTAAAGATAAGGGAGTTGGTGCTTCCTAGGGTTGGTTCCTTAAAGACAAGGGAGTTGGTGCTTCCTATGGTTTGTTCTCTGAAGAACGAGATTTGTGTCTCCTAGAGTTGGTGCTCTAAAAAGGATTGGTGTCCTTCAATATTCTTCATAAAATCCTTGTAATTGCTATTAATTATATTTATATAATTGATTTTACAAACATGTCTATTGTTGATCTATTATGGTAATTAAAAAAATATAAAAGCAACTGCTAATTGTTGAAAAA
>JASDQU010509876.1:7502-20503 GCA_032191745.1 Picea mariana | reverse complement strand
CACTTTGTCGATCTGACAGTTCTCCTGGTAAACCAAGTTGGTTGGCATTTATCCAAATTTGTGAATTGCTAAGTGTGTTTGGAATGGTTGCTTGTGCAATGGAAAATATACCCTTATTATTGAGGAAATGGATTAAAGGTATAGAAATTTTATATGAAGAATTATCTCCAATGAAAGGATCCTTTCCAATAATAACTTGATTTCCGCTCCCTATTTGCCAAGCCAACTGTTTAATGATATTAAATGAGCTCATAAAATTTTTCCAAAATATAGAGACAGTATGGTACTTGAAGTTTCCTTTCCTTATCCAAGAAGTCAAGCCGACTCCTTTTATATATTTTCATTTAAGAATTTGACTCCAAAGACTATTACCAAATATCCCCCCCCCCCCAAACAGGATTTAGCAGCTAATGATTTGGCAAACTAAAAAAAGTTTCTTATACCCCATCCACCAAATTATTTAGGAGTTGCAATGTTTTGCCACTTGGATAAATGAAAACATGTTGTGTTGTTCACTCCTCTCCATAAAAAAATTTCCATATGTTGTTGAATTTTATGCATAGTAGAGGCAGGAACCTTCGCTAAACTGAACCAATACACAGGAATACTTTGGAGCACATCTTTCACTAAAAACAATATTYCACCTAGAGAGATCCATCGATATGTCCAATTGTTATTTATCTTAACAATATTCTCAGTCAGCCAATTCCAATCCATTATTTTGTATCCATTTGGTTTTAAACAAACACCTAAATATTTCATTCCTTCCTCCAGGTTTATGAACGGAATGCTGAACTCTGAAAATATTCTTTGTTTAAGACTGGAGTCAATGTTTTGTGCTAGAAAAACTTATTTTTGACAGTAAACCTCCATACCTGATGTTGTACAAAAAATTGCTAAGGTTGATTTAAATTCCATCTAGTATTTATAATCCCCACCCCCTAGGATTAAGACATCATGTACGAAGAGAAGATGTGTCACAGTGATGGTGGTGGCAACTTTGAGGCTGTGAAAGGACCCTTCTTCAACAACTTTCCTCAATAATCTACTAAGACATTCTACAACCAGAAGAAATAGTAGAGGAGAAAGGGGACAACCATGTCGGAGTCCATGATGAATTTGGATGAATTTGGAAGAAATATGTTGGGGAACCGTTAATTAAAACTTCCATATTTACTGAGGTAATACAAGCCATGATCCACTAGGACATCTCCCAATTTAATCCAATCTGAGTTAACAACATCCTGAGAAAATTCCAGTTTACCTTCTCATAAGCTTTTTTCAAATCCATCTTGAGAATAATTGTGCTAAGTTTATTTGTCTTAACAGAGTGTAAGCATTCTTGTGCTATGCCAACAACATTGAAAATTAAGCGGTCCTTTAAGAAGCCAAACTATTCATGTGAAATACAAACTACCAATTTTGTTTTAATCCTTGTAGCAATAATCTTGGAGATGACTTTGTATACAAAATTACAAAGTGTGATTGGTCTGAAATCATGAAAAATCCTTGGTTTATTAACTTTGGGAATAAGTGCGAAGAAGGTGGCATTAAGTGAGCCCAGAATAAATCCAGACACTCTAGATTCTTCAACATCCCTGTGAATATCCTCCCCCAAGATCTTGAAAAAAGACAGAAAAAGTGCTTGTGTCCAGCCATCAGGGCCTGGGCTTTTGTCTTTAGGCATATTGAAAACTATATCTTTAACTTCATTAAGCGTAATTGTTCAAGTACCTTGAACTGGCTCTGTGTATCTTCTGACTCGATGGATCTGAATTATGAATTGAAGTGTTTCAAAGAAATCTTTTTAATTTCAGATTCAGATGAGTGGAGGACACCTGAATCATCTTCAATATCCCAAATTGTATTATGTGACCACCTCAAAGTGGCATATTTATGGAAAAATTTAGTATTCTTATCTCCAATGTTGAGCCAAATATCTCTGCTTCTGAGTCACCAAGTATCTTCTTCAATAACAAGAATCTTTTCTTTTTCCTACTTCAGTGCCTTAAGAATGTCCAGATCAACTTGCTCAAAAATTTGAGTCGGACACTTATCAAATATTTCTACCATCTTGGATTCTATTTGGAGCAAATCCGATTGTAATTCCACTTTCTTATCTCTCTGCCAAAGGATCGCCGCTTTTTTAAAGTTCTTTAATTTTGAACACAGTAGTTGTATATTGGAGGAATGTGACCATTGACTCATAGAATTCCATGTTTGCTTGATGAGTGAAGCAAATTATTGATCCTTGATCCAAGTAGAGTTGAATTTAAATGGTGGCGAAGATTTCTGAGAGAAGGAGTCCAGTTGGAGGCAAATCAGATTATGATCTGAAATGGTAGAATTGATTACCCAAGATCTAACCTTGTTGTTGCTATTGAATAGGGAATCGTCAAAGAGGAAGCGGTCCAGTCTCTTCGTTATACCAACAGACCCTGCTCTGCCATTCCGCCAAGTAGGAGTAAGTTTAGTAGGCTGGACATCCACTAAACCAGAGGAGTGAATGAGACTTGTTAAGAAGTCTGAGAGAGGGTCTAATCTAGCTGAAGCCCCCCAAACTTCCCTCATAAAAAGTGTGAAGTTTAGATCTCCGCCCACTATAATTCCTTCTTCGTTCAATAAACCAGACTAAATAATAGGGAGCCATAATAGTTCCCTATCCTTATAGGGGGCATAAAAATTTAGATATTTTACTTTATCCATTGACTGCTTAATCCTTCCTTCCAGATAAATACCTGCAAGGGTGTCAAGAGCACATAGCTCAGCAAAGGCTGGATTCCAACCACTTGACAATCCACCGGAGCGTCCACAAGGATATAGAGCCACGACATTCCAAGAAGGAACACATTGAAGGAAAATCCTAAGAGCCTTGTCACTGCTTACTAAGGTTTCTTGGAGAAAAATTATATCAGGGTTAATTTGTGAAAAAAGAGCCTTAAGGGAGATAGTTTTATGGGGCCCCCCAAACCCACGAATATTTAGGAAAAGGATGATCATAAAGGAACCTAGAGGGTCGGCTGGCATGCTCTAAGGGCCAAATAGGAAGACAAAACATGATCAAGATCCAAGGAAACGGGAAGGGTCGTGGGCAATGGACAAGCCGATTTTTGTAAAGAGTATTCTAGATCATCAAAAGAGGCTAAACCTCCCTCTGTTGCTCCTGGAGGAGTTTTAGGTAGTCGAGCTTTGGTATTTTTTCGAATAGTGACATTAGAACGAAGTGAGGTAGAGGGAAGAAGAGTAGATAGGTTAGCAATAGGTAAGGGTTTGGGAGCAAGGGAAACCACAGACTTAGGAAGGTGATTAGGAGTAAAAACAACAAGGTCATCAGGGGTTAAGGAATCTTGGGTAAAAACCTTATTGTGGGGCTCACCAGTGACAAAGACATCCATTAAACAAAAAGTATCTTTAGTATGGATTGCTTCAGGCTCCAAAACAAAGAGAGGTGCAACATCCAAAGGAGCATCATCAGGAGGGGGGGAGACTGTATAGCTTCAGGACTATCAAAGTAAAATCCCATGGGTTGCAAAGCACAATTATCGACTGACTTCTCAAGATTTTTCGTGAGAAGGCCCCAAAAATCACCAAATAAATCAAGAACCCATTTTTCATTACATTTCAGGTAGTTAATTTCATCCGAGGAGAGCTTATTGATAAAGAGGGGAAAAGTAAGCGCATCTTACCTAGAAATGAGCCACTATCGATAGGGCCCTCTTTCGAAGCTTTAGAAGAATAATAAATTGTCGCAGAAGGATCGAGACTCTGAAATCGAACCTTGGAAGTCAGGCAACTTGACTTGACATGTTTCGTTTGCCAACAAACATGGCAACGGAAAGGCTCCTTCCAAAAGTCGGCTGCTTGCAAGAAATGGACATCCCCGATGGAGATGTCTATAGCATCCGGAAGACCTTTGTCCAGGTCTAGTTCGACCAGGAGCCAAACTAACCTCTTGTTATGTTTGTGGAACGACAATTCATCAAAATATATAAACTTACCAATAGAGTTTGCTATCCTCTTTGAAAATCCAGATGGACCAAAACTCAATAGGAAAATCTGGTAGAAGCATCCAAAAGCTTATTTTCCTGAAGTTTTCCAGAAAGGGATTGAATCCTAGGAACCACCTTTTCAACATTAAGACACCTTTGCCAAAAATCCATGGCAAGCCCAAAATGCACAGTAGATCACTTTCAGAAATAAAGTGGAACACCAACCAGTGATTTGAAAGAAGACTGAATCTAGGGAAGTATCCAAAGAATGGGTTTCTAGAAGGATAACATGCACTCGAATAGTTGACACATACTCATCCTGGCATAAAAAAAATTACCTAGAAGAGCTTTCTCCGTGAGGCCTAACACTCTGTCCATAGAAATATCCCGGCCGAGAATACAACTAGGCTTGTCTTCATGGGTCTTCCAACATTTTTTCTTTTGGTTAATTCGAGTTTAAGCACCAACTACATGATTGCGACCAACACCTATACTGTGTAGGCGAGAGGCCTGGGACACAGAAAGCGGTAGCGGGGAACCAGAGCAGGGTAAGGGATCCATGGCGAGAGGAAGAATGGAACTATCCGCACCGGGGAAAGCACTAAAGTGATGGTTAGCTAAAGAGCTCATGTCGGGCACGTGAAGAGTGCCAGGTGGTCGAGATCTGAAAGGTAAGGAAGGCACCTATCGAACATTTGGTAGGGAGATTAAAGCGGGAGGAAAAGCATTGACAACAAGTGTGTGATGGGATGGAGATGTATCCCTCATTGCAGTCGAAGGCAAAGGGAGCTGAGGAGTCATCACCTGACGATGACAGTCATACATGAGTTTGTATGTCTCATCAGCGAGGAAAAGGCCATCCTTAGCCCACAACTCATCCTCGTTAGCTCAGGAAAGATCGATACTGCTGGCCATCTACCCTAGAAACACGCCACAAAGGATGAAACGTAATATACGACCATCTGACTAAAGAGATACTCCACAACTACAGAGGGGAACAACAAGGTGACTTGGCATTGACAAGGCTGGTCAGTACGAGTATAGGAGAAAGTACTCAAGTCATCAAGCGAGCCCTAGAGGATTGAGTAAACCTTACCTCTAAGCATCACTGTTGCGAAAACCCTAGTTTTCATGTTACATGGATAAAAAAAAACATAAAAAAATGTTATTTATATTTAAAAGGATCACATCATAATAATAAACTCCCTAAATTGAAATGAGTAAGTTTGTCGCACATGTTTCATAATTTTGGTCACATAATTGGAACAACACTTCAAATTCCATCATATATTTCTTAAAAAAAATTGGGTCACTCTTGCTCCTCCCACCGCCCTTCTCTTTCTCTACTCTCACCTCCACGCCATTTGATCCCAAAATCATTTGTTTCTGTTACACGACCCCACATGCAGCGTACATGGCCCACGGCGTGTTCTCCAACGTCCGTGTCGCGTTAACCACAATTGCATTATTGTTCTCCAACGTGCGTGTCCGTTAACCACAATTTCATTTTAAATAATAATAATAAAAGCACCGTACATGGCACACAAAGGCGTGTTATGCGAGCAAAGCCACATGGGAGTAGTATCCACGTCTCCCACCTCCATCGAGCGTTAACCACAATTTCGTTTTAAATAATAAAAATATAATTTTAATAATGATTTATACTCTCTTTCTAATTTGAATTTCTGATATTTTTACAATAGTTTGGCCCGCTCATACTGGATTATTCACATTTCAACAATTTAATAAAATGACTCTTTCAATTTGTGATTTTTTTACAATAGATTGGGCCGATCATACTGGATTATTCACATTTCCACAATTTAATAAAATGACTGTACAAGTTGATATTTTAATCCTTTAATTTATTTTGGGTTTAATTTAATAAAATGACTCTTTCAATTTCTGATTTTTTTTGCAATAGATTGGGCCGATCATACTTGACTATTCACATTTCCACAATTTAATAAAATGACTATGTACAAGTTGATATTTAATCCTTTAATTTATTTTGGGATTAATTTAATAAAATGACTCTTTTAATTTGTGATTTTTTTACAATAGATTGGGCCGATCATATTGGATTATTCACATTTCCACAATTTAATAAAATGACTATGTACAAGTTGATATTTTAATACTTTAATTTATTTTGGGTTTAATTTATTTTTTGTTTTAATTTACTCATTTTTCAAAAACTAAATATTTCTTTCAAAATAAATTTTAATATAAATTCTTAACTTACATTTGAGTTAGATTTTATTTAATTAAAAAAATGTATCCAGGTTCGCTTACTCTAATATAACCTAAATTTTCTCCCCCACAAACTAGATGATCTTGCACACTTAATTTTGACCAATACCATCAATGCCACAATATCAACTAATCACGTTACTTCGTAAACGAAATCTCAAACACCTTATCGATTGGTATAACAATAACAAAAGGTTTTAAGAGTGTCAAATATGCTTACCTAACTCACCTTGTTATTCTGGATATGTTTATTTTATAATTCTATTAAAATCTATGGGAATTTTCATCTTGATTTAAACATGTGATTTTAGTTATTCCAAAATGGTTTTGAAAATGAGGTTGTGGTTAGGATTGTGCTAGTCGCAACTTAGAAATCTCCAAGGAGAAGCTGTGGTAAGATGGGTGAATAATGGCATTGCAGCGAGAAGTTAGAGCATGTGGACAAGGGCCAGAGAAGCTTTGCGAGGAGAAGGGTGGGCATGAGCGAGGGGGGCGGGGTCGGCGGAGTGAGCTTCTACAAGGCCGTGCGACGCAGCAAGGCGGTCGACAAAGTGAGCTTCTACAAGGACGCGTGATGCAGCAAGGCGGTCGGCATCCCTGGTGGGATCAGTGGCTCGGATATGTGCTTCATCAGAGCGAGCGGGCCAGCATCGGTCGGCGGCCTCGAAGGGCTCTCCCACAAAAACCTCGACGGTGTTTCTGCTATCTTTCGTGCAAACTTTTATGTTGTATTGCTTCCATTCGCTATGGTCCTCTCTCATTGGCAAGAAGAGGTTTGGGTCAGAGCTTTGAAGTCCTCACTGGGGGCGTGCAGTGTTTTTCGGGAAACACTTTGAGGTCCTTTGGGGCATGCCGTGTTTTTTTTTAACACTTTGAGGTCCTTTGGGAGCGAGCAACTTCTGGTTATTTTTCGAATCTCTTTTTGCAGTCTGCGTGATGGATTTCATCTCTGTCGATTTTCTGATTCTGTTGGGTTAGTGGTAGAATATGTTTTTACAGCATAGTCTATGGACTAGAACTGAGTTGAGCAAGATTTGTATACTTTGTCAAGAGAACGGATTATATATCAATATAATGAGCAATTTTCTGTGAAAAAAAAATGGTTTTGAAAATTACAATATGTTAGCATTTCAATAATTCTTCATGCACCAAATACTAAATAATTTCAATGTTTTGTAGCCCATTTCATCTTCTACAAGCTTTAAGTTGATCTAACTCATGGTTGAGTTGGGTTAATAACATAACCTACAACATATTTAACTCATGGTCCAATTGGGTTAATGACATAACCTACAACATGGGTTGGATATCATGTTTAAAAACATAAAAACATATAGATTTATCATCCAATGAATATGTAACAAAGTCAACAATTGATTTTGCTTCATGTTTATTGGGTACCTTGAATATGCAATCTAGATGAAGATACTCTTTAATGTAATTGAAGTTTAGAGTGAAAGAAACCCCAATAAAATAAAAACGGATTCAGCAATTCAATAAACATATAATAAAGTTAATAGTTGACTTTGCTTCAGAACCACATGATATTCTTTAATATAATTGAAATTTAGAGTGAAAGAAACCCCAATAAAATAAAAACAGATTTAACCATTCAATAATTCTATAATAAAATTAATAGTTGACTTTGCTTCATAACAAAGTTGACTTTGTTTCATAACCACATGATGTCCCAAATCCAGATAATAATACCCATTAAAGTAATTGAAGTTTATAGTGAAACAAAATCCTCAATAAAATAAAAAAAACTCCAATTAAAAAAAAAACCACATATACTTTTTTCCATTTGACTACTAAAATTTAAAAAGGATTATAAGTGAAATTCTTAACTAATATTTTGAAAAAATCATTTTAATTAATATTTTGAAAAAATAGGAATTAAATTGATGAATAATTATATACAATGTGGCCAAAGATTCCTATCCATTACCAAACATGTATTCCTCCTCACAGCGATGTTCCTGTAGTTGCGTGCTCTAACACAACTACAGAGATAAAATAAATAAATAAATGGCAAAAAAAAATGGTTCAACAGCTCGAACGGATGACCTGTAGCTAATAATTTATTAGCAAAATTCTAGCTGAGAATCTCAATACAAATTTACTTTTCATTTTATAAAAACTTGCTAAAATAGTATGTTCCAATAAATTGACTATATATTTTGATTTTCAAATTTAAATATAGTGTGATAGACACTTCTTAAAAGTTTATGAGTCATTGTCATAAAATGAATATTCTTCAACTTGAATGGGGTGCATAAAGAAGGGGATATGAAAAATGGCAAGATTATCTTATGTAAATTGGGTTTAGCTTGGGGGTTAGCATGAATGATTTTTATTCTCTTCACCCGGAATCAATTCTCCCGAGTGAAATGTTGAGATTTAACAAATATATTATTGCAATGGATTTGAGTTTTGTGGGCAATCACCATCAATTATAAAAATAATCGGTGTAGCCATTAACCCCTTACATGAAGCCTAGGATGTATGACGAAAATTATTTCTCTATAAAAATAAGTATTTGGGATAGGGATATAACCATCATATTTAATGTTGATATAATGTAGGTAGTTCCCCTTATATGTGCTTGGGACTTGAATTTGTTTCGAGTTATAATTAGAACTTTTGAAAGCTCTCTCTTTTATGCAAAATATAAACATAGATTTGTGAAGACCGAAATTGAGGATGATACTCTTCCTAACATTGATAATGGGATATAACCATCACATTTAATGTTGACATAATGGAGGCAGTTCCTTATAAACATAGATTTATCAAGATAAAAATTGATGATGATACTCTTCATAACATTGGTACTAGTATATAAACATCACATTTAATGTTGACATAATGGAGGTAGTTTCTCTTATAAGCACATGGGACTTGAATTTGATATAGTTATAATTGGAACTTTTGAAGGCTATTTGTTTTATGCAAAATTAAACACTACAATATTGAGGTCAAAGATGGGCCTCAAAACAAAAATGTATTATCAAAATCAAATTTAAAAGAATTAATGAGATTCAATATGATGATGTCAACCATAATGGTAAATATTTTTGGAGGGAAAGGAAGAACACTGCTTTTTTTCCTCGTATTTTCGCCTTATCTCCTTATAGGTTTACTCAAATTTCAAGTGTAGACACTAGTTGTAACCTGTAAGGTCTTCAACTAGGAGACGAAACTTGGTGTTGCTCTGACACCGAAGTATTGCACTAGTTGAGCGAGTGGGTGCCTTGGGCACACAAACGTGCCAAGGAGCTTTCCCAAGTATGAAGCAACGAAGAGATTCAGGTGTGTCGGCATGAGGATTGCACCAAGGTTGGGCACGTCGATCCCAAGGGGCATGACGGTTGACGAGCACATGGATTTGTTTGGGTGGTCGTTTCTACGAAGGGACACATTGATTTGTTTGGGCGACTGGGTCCGGAAAGGGGCACAACAATTCGTTTGGACACATGGGTTTACGAAGGGGCACAACACCCCCAAAGGAAATGATGGTTCATGATGGTGACCTTTGGAGACCTTATAAGAGAACAAGGGTGCACAAATAAGGAAGGAGATATGAAGAATGAGGAGAGCTAGATCAACTCTGTAATTCTGAGGTAGACTTAGACGAAGAGGGGTGAGCTCCCTCAAGGAGACAATTCACTCCACATGGGAGGGCTTGTGCTACCTTGAGGTGATTCAATGGATAGAGTTGGGGAAATCTTATTTTTGGTTGAGTTTGGGGGAAGTATTGTCACATGTCTGAGGAGGCATGCTACGAAACAAAACCACAGGTCTGTGAGAGCCTTACAATAGAGAAGAGATGGGAAGTCTGTGGTTGAGGGTATATCTGAGGTGCACCACAAAAGGTTGTGGAGATGGTTGCGATAGAGAGTCTTCGTGTGACGAATATGTGTATGAGTGTCTTGGTGAGGTGAGGCCAGTCATGTGACTCTACCCATTTATAAATCATGCCTGTAGTGCTCACATTGTAATTGTTTCATAATAACAAAGACTTAGTTGAGTGTTAGGAATATTTTGTGTCACCCACACTATATTTGTGTTTCTTTTGTTTGTTTTGCAAGTGTTCCATAGAAAATTTTAGGGGTGAAATTTCACCCATGGGCAAAATTAGAAGGCTCAGAATTTGGCTTGGCGAATTAATGAATTATTTTCATAGAGGGATTTGATTATAAATAGCCCCAAATTTATTTTTAAAAAGTTATATCTAAAACCCTTTGCCGACCAGTATTTGGAAGAGGAAAGCAGAGAAATCCATTTTGTCTTGTAAAATTCAAACCAGATATTTCCATTTGCCCCCATTTTTTGTTATTGCCAATTATTATGAGGTATTTCTCCCTATTTTCCTATAAAATTCAAACCAGATATTTCCATTCGCCCACATTTTCTAT
Organism: Picea mariana; assembly: GCA_032191745.1. NCBI lineage: Eukaryota > Viridiplantae > Streptophyta > Pinopsida > Pinales > Pinaceae > Picea > Picea mariana. The sequence goes on along the minus strand of JASDQU010509876.1, from coordinate 9,843 downwards.
TATTGGCAATTATTAGGAGGTATTTCACCCCAATTTCCTGTTAATGGTCATTATTCAAAGGTATTTCACCCCAATTGCATGCAAATTATTAAGTAATAGTCATGGATTTGTTTGCTTGCACAACATTAGAACGTTGGACACTCCATCTACAGGGGTTCAGGTATCTAGTAAGTGTTGGAATACTGAGGGGGGGGGTGAATTAGTATTACCCTTTTTCAACAATTAGCAGTTGCTTTTATATTTTGTTAATTACCATAATAGATCAACAATAGACTTGTTTGTAAAATAAATTATATACATATAATTAATAGGAATTACAAGGATTTTATGAAGAATAGTGAAGGACACCAATATTTTTTAGAGCACCAACTCTAGGAGACACAAATACCCTTCTTCGGAGCACCAACCCTAGGAAGCACCAACTCCCTTCTCAGATTTTTGGCAGATTCCTCTACATGTTGTTCATAACAACTCATCATTCATGCAATGTTCTTTCCCTTATGAGATTTTTGGTTTTGTACTAGGATTCTAACTGATCAAGATCATTGATCTGTTGGGAATTTGATCCCAATGGTGTTTTTGCATTGCTCTGATCTTGTGAAATCTAATACGTTGCCTCTCCTGATATTTGGGTAGATTCCTCTGCATGTTTGTTTATAACAACTCATCATCACATCGTAATGATATAGGTTGTTGACATCAATGACAATATGTCCAACAATATCCTCCTTTGTCATTGAGGTAAACACACTAACTTCATACACAAACTCCCCATGTACTGATGATGCTTCTCTCCTCTGAAGTTACTCTCCCCCTTTGACATCAAAGACAGAGGGTTGCTCCCCTTATGATTAATATTTGTTTGTATGTATATTGCTGACCAATATATGAACTCGACTAAATCTCCCTGCAATCATGCTCTTCATATATGAACTCAACTAACTCTCCCTGCAATCATGCTCTTCCTGACATAACTGAATGACTCCCCCTGTCAATTTGCTCTCTCTTCCTATGATTGTTTACCCCTTTATTTCTAAAAGGGTGGTTCTTCCTAACAAGGTCTCTCCCCCTTTCATCTCTACAAGATGTCATGTATACCACTATATACAACACACTAACTTCCATTTTAGGTTTTGTCCACTTATAACCACTTTCGGGACCAATGCATGATCATATCACATGACTTTACTAAGAGAATACATAACTTGCATAGTTCCTAGGAAGATTAAGACCTGCAACAAACCATGTCGGAACCTTCATAAAGTTATACCATCAAATCATGATGCTTTCGATGATCCTAGTTATCTATTCATATTTTTTGTGCCTCAATGCTCATAGGAGTATCAACATGAACAATCTTTCCTAATTTCTCCTTCCCTTATTTGTTTCTAATTTTTGAGAAGGAGTTTTAGCGGATCATTAAAATAGCATTGGAAAACTTTTGAGATCATCATCACTCAATTTTTTTGGTTGTTCTACTCTTGAAGATTCATCATCATTGTCACCATTTAGTGCACCAGAAGCTTATTTGTCCTTGTTTTGAGAATATTCCTTTTTTAATTTCCATTTGTTGGGTAATGGATAATGTTTTTGTATGACATTATCAAGTTCTGAAATTGCGTCAAATTTTTCTTTAGGAGTTTTCTTGTCTTGAGCTTGATTTACTTTATATGCATAGCTTTGATTATTATATTCCTTATTATAATTTTTACCCACCAATCTCCTATTATTAACTTCATCAATTTTAGGAGCAATTTATTCATCATCTTTCTTGCTTGTTACTTTAGATTTTTTTTTCCATATCTTCTTATTTTGTTTGTTAGGGTTTCATATATTTAAGGATTGCATTGGTAATCTACATTCTTTGGTTTTATGACCATAGTTGTTTCATTTTTGACATTCAATATTGAAGTTTTGCAAAGGAGAAAATGAGTTGTAGTTTCTCTTCTTTGTATTGTACCTATTGTTCTTATATATTTGGACATTTATGTTATTGTATTGTCCATAAGCTTTGCAGTGTACTGCCTTATGACCAAAATTATTGCAAGAGTAACAATATCCAATAAATAGACATTTATTAGGGGGATTCCTTCTGGTGATTGTATTCTTCCTAACATTTTTTTCCTTTAGTAGGGAATGTTGATTTATGTTTATGTGGAATAGTTTTCAATGGTATCATCTTTGCTTTATTATCTTCTCTTCTTGAGGATCCATTTAGAGCATCTGTGTAACTAATTGGTCTTTTGACAGATCCTTTTGATGTAGAAGTTGAGTCTTGGGTGTATCACAAACTAGTCTTGTTGTTTGGTGACCTCTGACTACTGATAATTTCATCCAATAT